>JAGPOY010001553.1:0-16999 GCA_018983105.1 Silene uniflora
AACGTCTGGAAAAGGGATTATAAATAGAGCATTTAGGTCATTTGAGGGGACACACAGTTTTTACTAAGTTCGTACTCTACTTAAATCTTGTATTGACAAGAAAGAAAATCATTTTGTATCATTCTGTTCAGAAAACAATTAAGAAAAGTCAGTTTACTATTATTTGTCTCTCTTAAGTTACAATATTTCCTTCATATTCTTGAGCTAGATACCCTGCATTTATTCCATAAAGTGTCTAGTCCGTTCAGGCATTTTTAGGTTAAAACAAACATATCTTAATATCATAGTCATTTGTATGGCTGCTATCAGGAGTACAATCAAGTATCACGGAGAAATATTTTGCTTGTTTTACTTTTCTTACGATTTCAGATTAAATTCGAGGAGAAAGCACAAGTATTAATTCATTTTGAATTCCGTGACCAAGGTAAGGAATATGAGTCTCATGATTTGTGATCCTTCGAACATGTTCTTGTATAATAGGATCAAACTCAGCTAACATTTCTATTAGACCCAAAAAGTTTCCATTATTACCCTCGTACAAACGCTCCTTGTGACCTCGAAATGCTAAAATATGCTTAGCAAGAAACTTCACAATTGAAAGTATTCTCAACAAAACTTGATACCAATGCTCCTTTTCTTTTTTAATCTGAGATTGATTTATACTATTAATTGTTTTATTATTCTGAAGTCTTAAACGCAAATCATACCATGTGGTCATATTTTGAATATGCTGTGATCTTAATTCTTGTTCTTTAAGCCTACTACTAAGATGGGTACCCAACTATCGTAACCTTCTGTTGATAATCCACCTCTTCTTATAGAACCTTTACTAAACACTTTACAACAAAAACAAAAGACTCTATCAAGTTCTTTTGAATAAAAAGCCAATCTCTGTCTCATTTTTCTTCATTCGGTAAAATTCTAGTATAAAAAGCGGATGAGAAATATCTATTGAGGCCATCCCTGGGACCTTGAACAATAGTCATATCTCTTTTAAGCCCCGTCCTCGACAACAACATCAACCATCTTAGAATCTAAAGCATCCCAATTTCTAGGATCAAATATATCAATTCCAAATTTTTCCTTATAATCGATATCTTTATGAGTTTCACTTTCACTAGAACATGATTATCATTGTTACCACTATTGCTTTGAACATTGTTATTTCCAGAATTTTCCCTTAAACCTTCCTCAACAAAGAAAGGGTGTTGGGTCATCAAAATTCTCATCACAATCCGTCGTCTCATTTATAGGGGTACTAATGTACTGTGAGATGGTTTTAAAAAAAAAAAAAATTATCAAGGGCCCCCTTTTGAGATTGATTCAATTCTTCAATCCTCTTTTTTTTTCGCTTTTCAGACCTGGATTCGTGTTTTCTTAAACTAGAAGACATGATTGATGATTTAACAACGTAGTTGCTCTTTCATGTACATACTTTACTCTATCATGTACATTTTTTTCATCATTTTTTCATACACTACCCCGTTAAGAAAAAGAAAATCAAAACTTCTCTCTATTCTTCCCCAAAACAGAATCAAATTTCCATCAGAAATTTTCAAATGGAATCTCAATTTTCATATAAACAAGAAATAAGTTCATTTAATTGATGAATTACATCAGTTTTGTTTGGTTTAAGTTACTTTAATTGTTATTTTATTCAATTTGGTTTCGATTTTTTCAATTAGGGTTTGTGGGAAGGGGCAACTAATGAATTAAATTTCCACCAAAAATTAATTAAAATCGTTAGAAATCTCGCCATCATAATTAATCTTCAATGTCGTCAAAAATCTCGTCGACATAATTTAATTTAATTAGCTTCGAAAATTTTTGCAGTAAACTTGATTTTATGAAATTTTGCAATCAACTACGGAGTATTTCAAGAGGATGGGTTGGAATGTTCAGATTGAAATGAGGATGATCAGTGTGGCATTGATCAATAGAAGAAGAGACGTCAATTGCATATTGTTGTGGATACAAAGGCTAATGGTGATTGGTCATTTACCCTTATCACGCATATAGCTTTCGTCGGTTATTCGATAGCAGATCATTGGCAGCAGCAGAATGTAGATGCTTTGAGTTGGATAAATTAAGGAAAATGTGGAAGTGTTAAGACGCCCAATTTCAGACTTGAAGCAAGCAGCTTTATTTTTTCTTAGAGAGGGAAAGAAGAGTTAATGACGGTTTAGTGAGTGGGTGAAACAAATGAGAAGGGTAATAGCGTAAAATATGTACATGATAGAGTAAATCATGTACATGAAAGAGCACCACCCTATAACAAATAGGCAAACTAGCAGAGTCCCAAAACAGATAACCAAATAAGATTAAGAAACTATTCAAATAAGGTAAGAACAATTCACAAGAAATATCTTGATGCACAATCACACAATTGTTTGAATAACAAGCCTTCAATTTTCAATAAGTTTAACCTATAATTAAATCAGTAAAGATAACCCTCTACAGAAAACTTGTCAGGTGATTACTGCTCAAGTAAAAGAAATTGCAACTGGGGATGAGTTTCTCTTCTCTGTTGTCTATGGCTCCAATGATGATTGTGAAAGACTGAAACTGTGGGATCACTTGAAAGATATTAAAGATAATTATCAGGGGCCATGGGGTGTGTGTGGGGACTTTAACAATGTCCTGAACTTTAATGAAAGAATTGGGAGAGATGTGCAATGGAATGACATTGTTGAGTTCAGAGAATGTGTGGATTACTGTGATTTAGTGGACATAAGGAGTCAAGGTGCATTCTTCACCTGGAACAACAAACAGATGCCAACCACTAGAGGCTTCTCTAGAATTGATAGGTTCATGGTGAACTCTGAGTGGCTGGATATGTATCCTGATTCCTATGCTCATTTTCTACCAGAGGGGCTCTTTAATCATAACCCTTGTGTGTGTTTCAGAAGGGCCATAAGGGAGAAAAAGAAATCAAGGTTCAGATATTATAATATGTGGAGTTTGGCTCCTGATTTCAAAGAGCTTGTTCAGTCTAACTGGAGTATTCCTGTGGAGGGTAGCTTAATGTACGTAGTGGTGACAAAGCTAAAAGCACGGAAATACCCTCTCAAGCTGCTGAATAGGAATGGCTTCTCTGATGTGGAGAAATCAGTGGGAGTAGCTAAGGCCCTTTTGGAAGAAATTTAAATACAGTTACATTCCAATCCTACTGATCAAGACTTGTCTAGTGCAGAAAGAGCAGCTGCAGAGTCCTATAGACATTTAAATAAAGTTTCCCATAGTTTCTTGAGCCAGAGAGCCAAAATAGATTGGCTAAAGTTTGGGGATGAAAACACAAGGTATTTTCATAACCAGATAAGAGCTAGACAAATCCATAATAGTGTTATGAGCATCAAAGATATGAATGAAGTAATGCATCATACTAGTGTTGGTATTGAGGGAGCCTTCTTGGAATACTATAAGACCCTTTTGGGGACATCCTTACCTACAATACCAGTTCATGAGGCTACTGTTAGGACTGGTCCCATGATTACAGAGGAACATATGAACATTCTGTTGTCTCTTGTGACTGATGCTGAGATAAAAGAATGTCTGTTCTCTATTCCTTCTACAAAATATCCAGGGCCAGATGGTTATTCTAGCCAATTCTTCAAAGACACTTGGGAGATTGTGGGGCCTAATGTGCTAGCTGCAATTAAAGACTTCTTTCACTCAGGTAAGCTTCTCAAGCAATTAAATACTACTATTCTCACCCTCATCCCAAAAGTAACAAATCCTGCAAGTGTGTTGGAATTTAGGCCCATTGCTTGCTGCAACACTGTTTATAAAGCTTTGTCCAAAGTTCTTTGCAAGAGACTGGGTCAGGTTCTTCCTGATATTGTTAGTGAAAATCAGGGTGGTTTTGTAAGTGGTAGGAATATAGTGGAAAATGTTTTAATTTATCAAGATCTAGTGAGATTATACAACAGAAAAGCTGCTTCACCTAGATGCCTGATCAAAATAGAACTTAAAAAGGCCTATGATTCTGTGGAGTGGGACTTTTTACAGCAAATGCTCAGTGCCCTTAGATTCCCTCAAAGATTCATTGATATGATCATGACCTGTGTTTCAACTCCTTCCTTTTCTTTGTCTGTCAATGGAAATACTTTTGGGTTTTTTCAAGCTAAGAGAGGTTTAAGGCAGGGGGATCCTCTTTCCCCTCTGCTTTTCACCCTTTGTATGGAGTATCTTTCCAGGATTTTGGGTGTGATTGCCAAACAGGAGAATTTTAAGTTCCATCCTTTATGTGGTCATACCAGATTGAACCACCTCCTCTTTGCAGATGATCTAGTACTGTTTTGTAAAGGTAATGCAACATCTATTATGTGGATTCTGAGAGCTTTCTCTACTTTCTCTAAGGCTTCTGGATTGAGTCTAAATAAGAGCAACTCAGAGATTTATTTTAATGGAGTTGATAATACAACTATTCAGTCCATTCTTCAAGTCTCAGATTTTCAGAGGGGAACCTTACCTTTTAAGTATCTGGGAATTCCCATTTCATCCAAAAAGCTGACCAAAAATGAAGGATTGAAGATAACTGAGAAGATAGTAGCTCGAATTAAAGGGTGGGGAGCTAAACATCTTTCTTTTGCTGGCAGAGTAGTTCTTGTGAACTCTGTCTTGAACACTCTACATTCATATTGGTCTTCTATCTTCCTAATTCCAAGCTATCTCATGAATAAAATAAACTCCATTTGTAGGAATTATCTATGGAGTGGCACCTCTGAATACAAAAAATGCCCTAATATCAGTTGGGATATCTGTTGTAGTCCAAAAGATGAAGGAGGGCTTGGTATCAAAAATGCTAAATGTTGGAATAAATCTCTCCTAGGAAAGTACGTGTGGTGGCTTGCAAATAAGAAGGACCATTTGTGGGTTAGATAGGTGAACCATGTGTACTTGAAGGGAGTGGAATGGTTTGATTATAGGCCACCTGCAGATTGCAGTTGGCCATGGAAAAAAATTGCTACTATCATGACTGTTTTCAAGCAAGCCTACACATGTAATAAGTGGATGAATGATGAGAAAGATTACACAGTTGCTGAAGGGTATAACTGGTTGAGAGTAAAGGGTCCAAAGGTGAATTGGAGATACCTTTGCTGGAATTCCCTCAATATCCCAAAGAGCTCCTTCATTTTCTGGGAATTTCAGCACCTGAGATTGCCTACCAAGGATAGATTATATAGGATGGGTATCACAGCTGACCTTTTGCGTCCAATCTGTATGCAACAGGATGAGACTCATAAGCATCTTATCTATGAGTGTGAGTATGCTAAGGAGTGCATCAGATTGCTGCATCAAAACTTAGGCATTACCATGAGAATGCAAGATCTGGTTGTCTGGTTTTCAACTGGCAGAAGGTTCACTGCAATGCAGAAGAGGTATGTTGGTGCTTGCCATGTAGCACTGATATACTGGATTTGGCCTATAAGGAATGAAGCTAGGATTGAGTTCAGAGTAAGAAGGCCACGGACTATTGTTCAGCAGATTCTGACAGAGATAAAAACTCGTTTTATGAAGAAGAATGTTAGTTTGCTAAGCAATAGAGATAGAGTATGGTTTGTGTTTTGGTTATTTTTGGTGGATTAGGTCAAGGTAGGTCAAAGAGGTCTTATACGTTATTCTAATGCGATAATATGTAAAATACATAAACAACAAATAACACAAGGCCTTTGGTGACGCGGAAAACCCGATGTGGGAAACGACCGCGTGAAGGGACGGTACCCTTCCAAGGATTGCACTAGCTTTGTTAATATGGGACGATTACAACGAGCAAGAGACAGTAATATTGCTAGTACAATTGTTAGGGTTTTTGTGCTTATGCGTGTATGGAGTTCAATAATCAATGCACGATTTCTCCTCGTCTTCTTATATAGAACCTAAACCCTAGTAGGGTTTAGGTGGCTTTCCCTCCAAGTCTTCTTATGGCGCCTCCACGCCTAATGCCGAACCCTCCATGGGCTATCTGCTGCTTCCTGGGCTTCAGATGCCAAGTCCTGCTTGCTCGGTCCATAACTCGTTCGTCCCTCTCTCCGGATTTGGGCATTGGGCCTTATTTCCTTACGTGGCCCAGTGGGGCTTAACGCGAGTTGGGCCGCGCTCTTTCTCTATCCGCGGGTGATGACTTAATGGGTCGGATATACGGATTTATACCCAAACAGTTTGCCCCATAATTTTGCGCGAGATTCGTCTTCGTTAATTGAGCGGGAAATTATCAGTTTCCAAATCCCGCGCAGACTTTCTTTCCTTCTTCCACACGCTCTACCCCACTCCTCGGTTCTCTCCCCCTCGATTCTCCCCTTATTTATACCCATTAATTCTTCCATAATCATCATCCCCAACTAACTACTTATCTCCGCCGCCGTCAATCCTTTTCTCCTAGGTAACCCTTTTCTTCCCCTTTCTTCAAATATGGATAGATCGGGTCAGGCTTCGTCTTCATCTGCTCATGAATTAATGGCGGATGACCCTTTCATCTCTCGCTGTCTTTTTGTCGATCCTCACAATTGTGACTCTTCCCTCACCTCTGGCGATATTCCTCGGATTAAGGCCTTGCTCGGCCTCGGGGATGATGTGGAAATCATCATACCTGGTCCAGGCCAGAAGGCCGATGTCCGACGCCGGGGTTGGGTATGCCTGTATCTTTACCCGTTTAAGTACGGTCTCCGTTTTCCTGTTCCTCGCTTGATTCTTGATTTCTTGCGCACAAATAACTTTGCAATGGTTCAACTCTTCGCCACAATATGGCGCATGCTACTGTACTCTCTCGCCGTGAGCGAGAAGACTGGGGCCAGGATCTCCTTGGGGGATTTGGCTCATGTGGTCGGTATCCGATCGCTTGGGAGGGGTCAATACTCCTTCCGTACTATTGGCGAGCCTATCCATAAGCATTCCTCCAAGTCTAGGGATGAAAAGTGGTTCCAGGAGTTCTTCTACCTCAGGGTGGACTCCATTCAGCCTCCTGTAGAGGGTCTTTTCGAGGCTTGGCAGCCTAACTCGAGTAAGTAGCCTTCTTCGTTCTTTTCATTGGATTTGCTTGTCTCACCATCTTACTCTTCTGTTTGCATGCAGCTCCTACCCCTCTGGTTCGTATTGGTAATCCTGCTGCTTCCAGAGAGAAATTCTTCTGCATCCTCCAGAAGGAAAGGCTGTTCCTGGAGTATCTCCCAGGCTTCGTTGCTCCCTCGACTTCCAGTCCTCAAACTTCATCCCACAGCATGTCATCTTGTAGGTGTCTTGCATCTGATTGTGTTTTTGGCTCTTTGAATGCTTTCTGTAATCTGTGAATATCTTGCTGACTCCTGTCCCTGTCTACAGTTGGTGCCAGACTCGATCCCTTTGAGGCTATCCTTCAGAGTGCTACCAGGAAGAGGGCTGCTGAAAGTCCTGCTACTCCTTCTTCCTCGAAGAGACCTGTGCCTGCTCCTGCTTATATTCCTGCAGCTGCTTCTGCTCAACCTATTGTTATATGCCTTCGCTCTACTCACCCTGTTCAGGTTCCTTTGGAGGTGTCTCCACTGTCGCGTCATCCTGCTACCCCTCCAAGGAGCCCTGTCACCATTGCCGATGACATTACACTGCAATTTCCTGAAGGTTTTGGCAATGTTGACGTCGTCCCTTACTGGCCAGAGATGGATCAGCTTCTGTTCGCTGTCGTGGCCGCGTCCTTCAAAGAATTCAACCCTGAGGAGATGGCTGCTAATGATGTGCATAATGCTTTCATGGTAACTTCCTTCCTTCCTTTTCGAGCCTCTCTTCTTGTTTCTTATCCCATATTATGTCTGCTGATGCTATTTCACTGCTTGCAGACTCTCCAATCTTCCTTGTACAATAAGAGGATGATTGGTGTGGTACAAGCTGGTAACCGCGCTGTCAACCGCAAAAATCAGGAGCTTGTTCAGTCTTTGACTGACATGGAAGATCAGTGCACTGGCCTGAGGAAGAGGGTAGCTGACTTAAGGGGTGAGCTTGCTGGTATGAAGGAACATCAGGACGCGGAGATCTTCAAGCTTGTTGAGGCTCGGGAGATTGCCAGGAACATGATGGAGCAGGTTAAGGCATCTAAGGCGAAGATGAAGGAGATGGCTTCCCTGGCTATGGACGTAGTGGCTCATGCTATCTGGAGGGGAAAGATCTTGGGCATGCAGCAGGCTTTGACCGAGACCATCACGCCGCAGCGTATTGCTAAAGAGGAGGGGCGCCTAAAGGAGCACTACCCTGTGGATCCTGACCTTAGCATGCTGATTCCGGAGGCAGGTGAAGTGAATTCTCCTGTGATGATGGAGCCTCAGGAAGCCATCTTGCCCCAGTCCGGTGCAGCGACTTCTAGTGCCGGAGGAGCCATCACAGAAGCTGCTGCTGTTGGAGATGCTGCGGAGCCGGTACCTGAAAAGGAGAGGCAGCCAGAGCAAGTAAGGGGACGGGGCGTTATCAGCTGTAGAGGAGGTCATGGAGATGATCCCCTAATTTTAATTTCTTAAAATTTTAAAGTATTTTGGGTCTGGCCCTGTGTGGCGCAGACTTTGTAAATTTTTAAACAATGGTTACTGGATCCTGCCTTGGTGGCCGGAGAAGACATGTTTTTGTGGCAGTATGCCAGGGGGCAGGCTGCGTTTTAAATCAGGTGCCTGGTTATCAGGCGTTTTTAAATACTTGTTGTTTCGCTTTGTTTTTTCATATATCCTATGCTTGAGCCGTCTTTTGTCAGCCTGAGAGGTTGACTCCAGATGCAAGGGGTTTGCCCCCAGCTCAAGATTGCTGCTGTATTGGTGTACAAACCAATTTAGGGGTAGGGGTCGGTCACGTGACTGCAGTAGCCATGTCAGATTGGCCGTTCCAGCCCAAAGAGCTGGGATAGGCGTCTGGGGGTTTGGCCGTTTTGGTGTATAAACCAATCTAAGCCAGCCGTATCAGCATAGCTGACTTACGCTAAGCTGGCTCGTCGTATCAGCCAGATGGCTGAGTTAGACTTGGCGCCGTGATGAGGGGCTACTGAACCTTGTTCATGACGCAAGATGTGTTCACCGAGGATAGCCGAGGGAGGCGTACCTCATGGAGGATAGCCGAGGAAGGCGTACCTCTTGGAGGATAGCCGAGAAAGGCGTACCTCTTAGACGTTTAAGTCGTCGCTCCAGGACGAGAGAAGTGCTGCAGGATTCTGGCTGCACAGAGATCCCTACACTCCCCTAAAGGGTTTTGCATGCATGTTGGGGCCCAATGTCGTTTAAAGGCAAGCCGTGAGAGGCGTAACAGCCGAAGAGAGGGTGGTGTCCAGGGTAGCTGCCAAGCTGTAGTCTGGCGATAGCATTTCCCTTCGATAGTCCACCACCTGTAAGCAACACTTTCAAAGTATCGTGAGAGTTAGAGTACAAAGTGGCATTTTCAGAACCCAAAAGACTCTCATAAGACCAAAGCATACGTGAAATACCTGTGTTATTCATGGGGTTGTCCTGTCAAGGACCCAGACAGCTGCAGACCACATAGGCTCCAGAATTTTTTTTTTTTAAAAAGAAAGAAAAAGAAAACTTCAAAATTGATAGAAGTTACAAAGTTAGAAAGCTGATGGTATGCCTACCATCATTTACTATTTTTTTTTTTTTTTGTGGGCTAGAAAATACAAGACTTTGTACACTTACAACCACTTATTATCAAAAGTGGTACTTCTTCAGGTGTAGTATGTTCCATGGCTTGTCAAGCAATTCTCCAGTTAGGGTCATTAACTTGTACGCACCACGGCCTACGATACTTTCCACCTGGTATGGGCCTTCCCATTTGTAGGCAAACTTTCCTGCCTTCTTGTTCTTGGTGTTCTGAAACACCTCGCGAAGGACCAGGTCTCCTACCTCCAGGAGCCTGGCCTTAACATTCTTATTGTAACTTTTGGCGACTGACTACTTGTAGGCGGCCAAGCGAATTTTGGCGCTGGTTCTGAGTTCATCCACTGTATCTAGGCTCCTGACCATTTCTCCAGTGTTTAGTTTCCCTGTCATGCATCCATACCTGTGAGTTGGAACTAAAACCTCTGATGGAATCACTGCTTCTGCCCCATACACCAGGCTGAACGGTGTTTGTCCTGTCGCCACTTTTGGAGTCGTTCTGTCTGCCCAAAGCACTAGTGGCAGCTTGTCTGCCCACTTTCCTCCTAACTCCTCCAATCGCTTCCTCAAATTTTGCACAATGATTTTGTTGCTAGATTCGTCTTGGCCGTTAGAGTGTGGGGTCCTGGGCGCAGATTTTTTCAGGGAGATGTTCCATCTGGCGCAGTACCCTTCTGACTCGTTTGACATGAATTGTGAGCCGTTGTCACATATGATTTCTGACGGGATGCCAAACCTGCAAAGAATGTTACGTTTGATAAAGGAGATGACTTGCTTGTCCTTTACCTCCGCGAACGCTTCTGCCTCGATCCACTTGGAAAAGTAGTCGGTCATTGCTAGCATCCATCTTCTGCCCCCTGGAGCTGTTGGCAGCGGTCCTACGATGTCCATTCCCCAAGCCATGAACGGCCAAGGAGAGATGATTGGATGGAGGGGATCTGCTGGCTGATGGATCATTGGGGCTGATCTCTGACAGGCATCGCATTTCTTTGCGTACTCCACTGAGTCTGCTCTTATTGTCGGCCAAAAGTAGCCTTGCCTGAGAGCTCTGCTGGATAAGCTCCTGCCCCTGCATGATTTCCACATTCGCCACTGTGGAGGGCATGCAATACTGTCTGCGCCTCCTGTTTGTCCAGGCACCTAAGGTAGGGATCTGCCAATGATTTCCTGAAAAGCACATTATCGATTAGTACAAAACGGGAAGCTTTCATCTTGAAGCTGCGAGCTTCCTTTTTGTCAGCTGGGAGAGTGTCATCCCGGTGCCAGTTTAGGTAGGGAATACGCCAATCTGCCTCCACTTCTGGTTCCAGGTTGGCTTCTGGATCTGTCGTATTGGCTAGTATAGCGGCCTGGTTTTCTGTGTCCTGCTCTTCCAGCTCTCCTTTGTCCACCTCTTCCTCTTTCTGTATCGAGGGCTTCAAGACGTATGCAATAGGTATGTTGCTAGTTCCGTCGGCTTGAAGGTTGCCCCCAGGGTTGCCAAGGAATGTACTTCCACGTTCTGGTCTCTGGGAATCTGCTGGACTTTATAGTCTTTGAATTTCTCTTTGAGCTCTATGGCTACCTTCAAGTATGCTATCATCTTGGAGTCTCTGGCTATGTATTCACCGTTCACATGGTTGACTATTAGCAATGAGTCACTGTACACCTCCAGGTATCTGACTCCTATGTCCAGAGCTAGCTGCAACCCCAGTATGAGGGCTTCATACTCAGTCTCATTGTTAGTGGCTTTGAAATTACAGCGTACTGCTTGTGCTATTAGGTCCCCCTACGGAGATCTTAGGACCAAGCCTACTCCTGATCCCCTTTGATTGGAGGCTCCATCTACATGGATCTTCCAGATTTCGTTACCCCTTACCAGGTTTAGAGTTAGCATTTCGTTGTCCGCCAGGCCTTGGGCTGATGGGCTAAAATCCGAAACGAAATTCGCCAGTGCCTGTGACTTAATAGCTGTCCTAGGGTCGTAGATAATGTCAAATCCGCTAAGGTGTACTGACCATTTAGACATTCTCCCTGATAACTCAATCTTTCTCATGATAGATTTCAGGGGATAACTAGTCACTACATGCACTACATGCGACTCGAAGTAAGGACGAAGTTTATGGCGTTGCTCTTTGTCCTGCTCTCGGACCAGGACTGCGCTGACTGCTACCTCTGTTACTGCAAGGTACAAGAACAGGGGTTCTCCAGGCTCCGGCTTTGACAGTAGTGGGGGGTACTGAGGTAATTTTTCAGTTCCCTGAATGCTTTCTCATGCTCCTGAGTCCACTCAAACTTCTGACTTTTTCTTAATATGTCGTAGAACAATCTGCATTTGTCTGATGACCTTGAGATGAATCGGCTGAGTGCCGCCACCTTGCCTGCTAATCGTTGAACGTCTTTAGGCTTCTGTGGTGACTCGAGCTGTAGTACCGCCTTGATTTGCTCGGTGCTGGCTTCTATCCCCCTCTGAGTCACAATGTAGCCTAAGAACTTCCCGGAGGATACTCCGAAGGTGCATTTAGATGGATTGAGCTTCATCATATATTCCCTGAGTATGTTGAAGGTTTCCTCCAGGTGTCGCCTGTGATCTTCTGACAGCTTTGATTTTACTACCATGTCGTCAATGTACACTTCCATCGTTTTCCCAATTTGTTCCTTGAACATCCTATTGACCAGTCTTCGATAGGTGGATCCTGCGTTCTTCAGGTCGAAGGGCATGACGTTGTAGCAATATATGCCTCTCTCCGACATGAATGCTGTTTTTTTCTTGATCTGCTGGGTCCATCTTGATTTGATTATACCCACTCCAGGCATCCAAGAACGTCAGCATCTGGTGTCCTGCCGTGGCATCTACCATGGCATCTATATGCGGCAAGGGAAAGGGATCTTTTAGGCACGCCGTTGAGGTCGGTGAAGTCCACACACACTGATGCGTGTATTTTATATAGACTTTTCAGTCTCATTTAGCACGCATTTCTATGTATTTTAGGTGACCTTACGTCACTTTATACCCCGAATATGCTACTTTGTGTTTTCTATGCTATTTTGCAGGAATATATGGAGAAGTAGCGGAAACCAGCCTAAAACCGTCCCAAGTATGCATTTTAGGAGATGGAGGAAGACGGAGCGGAAATCCATGCATATGAAGCCAAGCCAAGAGCCATTTATCATCGACTATGACGCTGAAGGCCAAGAAGGAGTCGATCGAGTCCCTGCTGTACTCGATCGAAATATGAAGATGAGTTGAAGTCTCGATCGAACTGTCCTGTGTTCGATCGAGTGGAACCCAAGAGAAGAAGCCTCGATCGAGCTGTCCTGTGCTCGATCGAGAGAAGTTGAAGACTGAAGGCCCTCGATCAAACTGTCCTGTGTTCGATCAAGAGGTGACTAAAGGAGAAGATCTCGATCGAGAGGTCTCATTCCTCGATCGAGAGGATTGCTATGAAGAAGTGTTCGATCGAGAACCTTAAGTGCTCGATCGAGCAACTACTCTGACGGGCTCAGCCTGTTTACGTAATTAGGTTTTAGAAAGATTAGCTTTCTTATAAATAAGGCGTTAATACGCCATAATCAGAACACCTTCTATCTCTGATTACATACTCTTTACGCTTAATTTTCCAGAACTTTAGTTAGTGTTTTACGGGTTTACAATTACGAAGATTGTGTTTTTTACGCCGGATTCGCACGATTGTAATATCTCTCTCTCTTTATTCTTAATCCATCGTTATTTATCGCTTTTATTACTTCTATTATTGCTTAATTTCTGCCCTACTTTCTTATGTTAATTAATTCTATCGTTATCATGTCGCAATTTAGTTATTCACACGTTAATTGTAATTTTATTGCTATTAGCATGAGTAGCTAATTTCATAGTATGTTGGGATGAGGGAAGCTACGATTAATGCATGATAGGGTAGTATTTTGTTTAGTCAATTCGCATGCTAGATATCGTTCTATGCAATTTATCGTTATTGGTTGATTGAGTGCACGCAGGAGACCAATTGTCTAGTTAACCCCGACCTAGATCGAAAGATTGGTAGGGAAGCCTTGCATAGATTCGATAGGTAATACCTAATTAGGGCGAAAGTCAATTAGGAGACCCTAGGGCGATTAGAGACCGAAAGGGTATAATCGTGGTTTAAGGACCGAAAGGCGATGACCACGCTCTTTCTAGCTACAAGTTGACCGAACCGATTTTACCCGTTAATGCATGATACCGTAGTGGACCGATTCCTGACATATTCCCCTTTATCTGATTGTTATACCGTATTTCTGCTTTATTTCTCTTTTGCCTTATTTCTCTCTTTTAATCTTATTTAGTTAGAAAACCAAATTTAAACCCCCCATTTGTGACCTAGACAGACTAGTTACCGAACAATAGTTACCTCCTTGTGCAGATCGACCCTACTTCCGTTAGCTACATAGTTAATCGTTTTAGGTAATTATTTTTGGTGTAGTACGACCGACGATCAAATCTTGGCGCCGTTGCCGGGGACGCAATTTTATTGTTTGTGTTAATTTTTTCTGTCTCGTCTTAAGGAATTTTTAATTCCTTAAGACCGTTCTTACTTTTTCTTTTAGTTGCGTATGCGCAGGTCTTTGAAGGCTGATTTGCTGGAAGTTGATCCGGAGCCCGAAAGGACCCTTTTACGCAGAAAAAGGGAATTAGCGAGACTTCGTCGGGAGGAAGCCTTGAGTACTTCCGACAGTGTTTTTGACGGTCCCGTGTACGAAAATCTATTTGCTGAGACCGTAGTTGTTGAGATCGTCGTACAAGTAAAGATGTCGAACATTGCTAGTCACTCGGAGCCTACAGTCACGGCTATCCCACAAGGTTTCAAGCTTGCTACGGATGAAGCTGGAAACACATTCGACATTCGACCTAGTTACATTAACATGGTCGAACGGAATTTATTCTGTGGGGTGCCGGGTGAGGATCCGAGAGCTCACACGGAGATCTTTGCTTATTATTGTTCCTCTATCCCCGCGTCGAAGGGGGTAACTCAAGATAACATAAAGAAGGTATTGTTTCCTTTCTCGCTTACTGACAATGCGAGAGAGTGGTTGACTGACTTGGATAGAGAAGCAGCCGGTATTAATGACTGGACTTCGCTTGCTCTAGCATTCTACAAAAAATACTTTCCGCCGCAAAGGACTAATGCATTGAGAGCCCAAATCACGAACTTCAAGCAAACCACCACGGAGAATTTATATGATGCTTGGAGTCGGCTTACGAAGGCTGTGAGGTCGGTTCCTCATCATGGGTTTCAGCCATGGTTTTTGTGCAACCAGTTTTACAATGGGTTGTACGATGACCATCGGGCTATTTTAGATGCTGCTGCGAACGGTAGATTTCAGCAAGAGGTAGATGATGACAAGGGCTGGAAATTTATCGAAGAGATGGCGAATCATTGCGCCGAATATGGAAATCCGAGAAGTGGAACAAGGACCGTGGCTAGCGTGAGTTCGGACGGACTCGACGCCAAGTTAGATAAGCTGAATGAGAGATTTGATCAATGGGAAAAGAATAATTCTAACCAACAAACGGTGCATTTGCTTCAAAACGAGGAGTTGGTTACATGTGAACGGTGTGGAGAGCCGGGTCATTCGGCCGTGGATTGTTTTGCCGAGAAGGAGCAAGTTTGCTCTTTTCAGCAATATCGGCAAGGAGGTGGTTACTACAATTCTAACAATGTCCATCCCAATTTGAGGTGGACTAGCCAAAATGTGTTGAACCCGTCTCCGCCGCAACAACAACCATACATTCCACCGCACAAGCAAGGCTTTCAAAAGCCTCCTTCTTTTGCCGTGCCAAGTCAAGCTAGTTCCTCTTCGGAGGAATTTCTGAGATGGGAGAGCTGAAGTCGATGATTCAGTCATTGGCGGTCCAAATGCAAAAGTCGGACCAAGCCAATAATGCGACTATAAAGTTGTTGGAGTCGCAAATAGCTCAACTTGCGGGTAATCAATCGACGAGGCAGCCTGGCCATTTGCCGTCCCAGACTGAAAAGAGGAAGGAGACCCTTAATATGATCACATTGAGGAGCGGTCTCGCTTATGACGGATCAAAAGTTGCTGATAGAGGAGTTTCTGGCACGAGTTCAAAAGTTCTTGCTGCTGTCAGTGATGTTTCACTCGATCGAGGGGGTATTGTTGCTCGATCGAGTGAATTGCTTGAAGATTTGATCGATCGAGGGTTTGTTGATCCTCGATCGAATGAAGATGATATGGAGGTTGCTCGATCGTATTGGGGCTGGTGTCCTCTACAGTTAGTGCACTGACTTATTAAATCTCTTAAAGGATCACAAGGGCATACTTTTGTATTATTATCAGTTGATCCACGTTTATCAGTAACGGTTGGCTTGCTAGATAAGTTTGACGTTACTGTCATACGGATGTCGGTGATCAACTGGTCCCTATAAGTCACACCTATAGGACACGTTTGAGAGATGTGAATGTATGAAAATACAGTCACATTTATGCCGGATACGACTAAGTGATTAGTCGGAGTTATTGACTATAAATTCAGTCAATGTGATGTGAATGTAATTATTTAATACGGATTAAATAATTTTAGCTAATGCGAATTACATGATTAATTCGTAAATTAAATATAAACGGTTATATTTAATTAAATGTATAAAATGGGAAAATTAATATAAGCAGTTATATTAATTGTGTTAATTATACAATATCGTCTATTTAATTATTGGACCATGGTTAATGTATCGACTGCGATATGTTGAGACGACACATTAACATCTAATAACCCGGAGACGATTTATAATTAAAATACCGCAGAATACATTTAAGCGCGTGGGTCGAAATAAGGAGAGAATAGGCAAAGCCCACTCTCCCCATTTTGGTTCGGCCGAATGACTACAAAAGGAGAGTCATTCTCCTTTTGTCAGTGAATCATTGATAATATCGAAAACTAGGGTTTTGAGAATTGCATCTCTCATTTCTCTCGATCTCACATCGCTAAAACTCACAAGAGTCCTCCCAATATTGCAAGGCAATCGGAGGACATTTCTAGCACAAGGGGCATCGTCTCATACGCGTTTTGGGTGCAACAAATAGGAGAAAACCTAGGTTGGTTTTGATCTTAGGCCATTTGCACAGGACCAAAGGTTATTTCTTATCTCGCATTTTCGTTTATCGCATTTCGTATATGACTCGCAATTTTACATAGTAAATTTTCGTTATAGTCCTACAAATTAAGGGTAAATATACGGATATTAACCCACAAGTGGTATCAGAGCGAGGCCACGAAAATTTTTATGTAATTTTCATTACGTTTTGCGTTGAAAATTTTAAGAAATGTTTTTTGAGGCTCACGGCCGATTGATTGCTGTTGTGCGTTTTTCTGTTAAAGCCTTCTGTCGATCGACTACTGTTATTAGTCGATCGAATATTGTTTT
>JAGPOY010001554.1:0-16997 GCA_018983105.1 Silene uniflora
GTTGCGCTTATAAGATCTATGATGTTTTGTTGCATATAATCGTTATAGCCTAATTGAGTCGACGCAGTTAGACTATAAACCGTAGTAAGCCTTGACCTAGACCGAAAGGTTGGAAGGGGTGAGACTCGTAGCAATCATTAGGGCACGGTAGTGAGGGCGAAAGCTAAGCTATTTGTGTTTTAGGGCGAATTAAGGACCGAAAGGTGACGTTCATAACCCCTTAGATCGTATTTGCATTGAGCTGAGCTTAGATTACTTGACTTAATTAACATGGCGAACCGACTGTCCTAGTTACTCTGTTTCCCTTGCTCTTCCCTTATTTCTCTCGCTTTTCTCTCTCTACCCTTCTCTTTAGTTTAGTAACAATCTTACAAAACCCACCGTTACTCATAGACTAAAATTAGACAGATAAATCTCATTTTGCCTCCCTGTGGAGATCGACCCTACTTACCGCTAGCTTCTGTTAGTTGTACTTAGGTTAATTTTTGATACTGCGACGACCGGTATCAACTACCCACTCGGTCGAGTCACTAGTGGCTCGGTCGAGCTACCCTTAGCTCGGCCGAGTCACCTTCAGCTCGATCGAGTCATGCCTGCTACGTTACTCTACCCGCATGATCACTAGCTATGGCTATACTACACATGGCTTACTAATATCGCGGCATACGTTTTAACATATAAACATAGATCATGCGATATAAACAATAAACAACCATCATGCCATCATATAATCCTACAATTCATATCACTTTCTCCTCTAACAATCAATCACACTATTATACTTTACATCAACAAGCATACATATCACACAATAACACATCCCGACTATCCCATGGTGAACGATTAGAAGTCACAAAGGCAATCTTGCGGCTTTAGGACGTCTCCCAAGCCCTTACGGTAGCTCCAAGCAACTCCCAACCGGGTTCATTTTAATTGACACACTAAGTTCGTTGGTTCATTGGTTTTAGGTGCCAAGATCATTGCTCTGATACCATTTGTAACACCCTCATATACCGGAGTGCCTTTACCAAGGACTACTCTAGCATATGGGAGCGTTACCATCTCGACATAACCGAGGTAGTGAACATCCAAAGTAATAATACCAGTGCCTTTATTAAATAATCATAGTTAATGTCTTACAATATCTCAAAGCCAACAACTGAAAGTAAACTGTCTCAAACAATAATAAAAATAATGTCGGCTAGACTAAGACTAAGCTTGTGGCGACTCTTCCCATCCCAGAAGCACATCATCATCAACAAGCTCATTACCTGCTAAACCAACTGCTCACCATCCCGGAATGGATCACAGCAGGTCAAAGAGAAACAACCGGGGTCAGTCAACTGAAGATAAAAGTAAGGTAATCAATATATATGAACACAAGCGGAAGCAATGCAATAACACAAGCCAAGTGTGATCTCCGGTCTCCCTCTCCTCTACCAGAACCGACTACACAGCGCAACATGTAGCCCTGTCGGATTACCCATCGCAACAGGTAATCCACACCGCAAGTGGGAAACCGCAGCCGCCCACCAAATAACCCACGTCATTAATGTGCACATCCCTCCTGGCTGAGAAGACCAGCGAGGCGACAATGGGCGTGATCACCTCTCACAGTGACCACTCAGCCATACTCAATAATCATAATCTCTCTCAATATTATCAACATCCAATCACATATGAACATAAAGACAGTCTTACGCAAACAACAATCAACTGAGTAGGATTAACCTACCTTATTTGCAAATCTAATCAGGAATCACAGCAATCATAATAGCAGTCAATCGCAGAATCCTCCCTCTACGAATCCGTCACATAATATCAATTGTATACGATTAAGATAAACCCTAATATTGCCCTAATCGTAGATTAGGGTTCATAAGTACTATATGATAATTTCTTAATCGATGCGATGCTTACCTTTATGATCTAGATCTAGATTCGGCCTTCAATGCAAGGTATGAAAGAGAGAGATGCAGTGTACGTCGCTTTAGTTTTGTCAAATAGGGTTTAGAAACAGAATAAAATGATTTAGAATAAGGTCTCTCCCTTTTATACTTATTGCATAAAAACTGGAAATTCTAACTCGTCAGACCGTCGGCTCGGTCGAGCCAGAGATGGCTCGACCGAGCTAACCTTAGCTCGGTCGAGTCAAAGTGACTCGGACGACTAGTTTCATTCCAGGAGCTTCTGAAACGTGACACAAACACAACAAGAACTCTGAAAGGGACCTGCTCGGTCGAGCTACTTATGCTTAGAATTCCGTAGTATTACAAAAGTTAACGAATCTTATACCAAGACGAAGAAGGAAAGCAATATCACTGACCACCAAGCGAATTTCAACCCTTCCTAGAGATCGATCTGTTGAGAATCAACGGTGGGCGACAAAACAGATGGCTGGAGTGGGTTAATTATCCGAATATGATGAATACCTTAAAAAAATCACACATGAATAGTAATCAACCGGAACCCTAAATCAGACATGAAAATAAAATTAACAACCAACAGATCCTAGGCTTATAAAACAAATGACCCACACACCCCTCCCCGTCTTCTCTACCTTTTACTGCGTTTCTGTTTGCCAATAAAAGGAAAAAAAATGATGGATAGTTGATAATCGAAACTCCCAAGTCAACAATCCAAATATAATCTTAAAATCAAACATTGAACCAACAAATTAGAATAGAGTCTAAACCCCTAAAAAAAGGCACCAATAAAACCAAGAACTTAATTAATCTATCAAAACAAATCAAACAAAAAAGAGATAACTGATACGGGTCGATACTATACCAAAAATAAGACCTAAGTCTACTAACTAGGTAGTTAGCGGAAGTAGGGTCGATTTCCACAGGGAGGCACTTCTATTAGTAAAATCTAGTCTGTCTAGTCACAAGTTCGGGGGTTTTAATTGTTTGGTAACTACACTAAAAGATTAAAGAAGAGAAATAAGGGAAAGAGAGGGTAAAGCAAGAAATTATGAGAATAAAGCAGATAAGAGAGAGGAATATGCTAGGAGTTGGTCCACCGTGGTAACTACACTATCGGGTCGACTAGGTCGATTAATCTATTGATAAGAAGAGCGAGGTCGTCACCTTTCGGTCCTTAAACCTACGATTATACCCTTTCGGTCTCTAATCTCTCTAGGGTTTCCTAACTTAGCTTTCGCCCTGATTAGGTATTACCTATTGTAACTAAGCAAGCCTTCCCTTCCAATCTTTCGATCTAGGTCGGGGTTAACTATACAATCGGTCTCCTGCATGCATTCATTCGACCTAATCACTATTATATTGCTTAGAACAATTCTTATCGCAACACTAATCTAACATGTCAATCCTAACGTATTATTACCACGGCTTCCCTAATCCTAACATATTAAGAGGATTAGCTATGCATGGCTTGAACTACTAACCTAGCAAACGCTAAGATACTCGTGAAAGACATAGTAACCAATAATAAAGAAATAAATTGCAATGAAAGGATTAATTAAGAGAAAAGAAGATTACAGATTCAATATTAGTCGTAAAAAGGAGTATCAGGAAAAGGGCAAGAACCAGTCTATGGTAGAAAAAATCCTGACGTAAGAAGTCGATGATAAAATTTCGAATCCCATATTATGGCGTATTATCGCCTTATTTATAAGAAAGTTATTATTGCTAAAACCTAATATGCAAAACAGGCTGGGCCCGTCTAGATACTTGCTCGGTCGAGCAGTTAAGGCTCTCGATCGAGTATTCCTTCGCAGCAATCCTCTCGATCGAGGAATGAGACCTCTCGATCGAGATCTTCTCCTTGTACTTCTCTCGGTCGAACACAGGACAGTTCGATCGAAGATCTTCAGCAGCCATCTTCTCTCGATCGAGCACAGGACAGCTCGATCGAGATTTCTTCTCGTCTAAGTATACTTGACCTCCTTGACTTGGCTCAAAACCTGGTCAATGGTGGCTTCACATTTTTCCATGCACGAATATCCGTCTCTCGCACTTCCATCTTCTAAAAATGCAACTTGAGGCAATAAAAGCTCGATTCCCGCTACAATCCGGCTTATATCTGCAAAACGGCAATACAAGCACAAAGTAGCCTATTCGGGGCATAAAGCGATAGAAAATCACTTAAAATCGTAGAAATGCGTGCCAAAAGAGACTGTAAAAGTCTATATAAAATACACGCATCAATAACATACAGTGGAAATCGTTTTGGTTTCCGAAACAATCCACGAAAATAGCATTACTCGCTCAATCCCCGTTATCCTCAACAACTGCAATCACATTTTAAAAAATCTCAACTATAAAAATCAACTGGAGAAGGCAACAACCACAATCACATTGTTTAAAAACTAAATTAGGAATCAACAGAATTAAAAAATCTCAAATATCAGAATCAACCCTTTAATAACTCGAGTTTTTGATAATTAAACGTCACCATTAATGTTCCTTTTTTCAGTTCCATCACCCCTCGGAAGTAGATGGGTTTAAAAAGTTACTAAACCAGTGGATTTACCTTTGATGCAAGGTCAGGAAATGGATCAATATCGATGAACATTGGACACACGCCAGCTTCCTGGATATCCTTACTATGCACACTTGTGAAACAAAACAAATAGTTGCATTATATAGCAAGAAGTTACAAAGTAATAAGCAATCCCCATAAAAGATTAGAGCCTTTTAATTCCTAGAAATCAAATCAATAGCAATTAAAATTATTCACAATACCCAAAAAAGATTGACACTTTTAACTCCTAAAAATCAAATCAAAAGCAAATTAAAATTAAACTATAAAGTATCAACAATACCCGGAAAACAATGAAACCTTTTAAACCCTAGGTCTTCTTCACTGTTGTTGTAGCTGTTGTTCCTTTTCTTCCCGATCTTCTTTTACTCTCAACAATAATCTAGTACGATGAAATCAAATATAAACCCTAATTTAAACGATGATCATAAAATTCAGACAAAGCAACAAACTAATAAAACTAGGAAATAAAACAATGAAAAGGGGAACCTACTTTTAGATGACAATAAAATCGAATCGAATCAGGAAAAGGGGGAAAAGTAATTGAGTGAACAAACCTGAAGACGATAAATTGGGGTAAAAAGATGACTTAGAAAAGATAGATTTTGGATTTGATAGTTACCTATTTGAATAACGATAGTTTGAAGTGAGAGTAAGATGAGATTATGAGAATGAGAGGATTAGAATTAGAATGAACAGAGGATGATTTGAGATTCAATTGATAATGATATGTACATTGTCGCCTCAAAGAATCTTCCAATTTTGTATGAGTTTCTAGGCACCTTATGTTGTTTTTCCCAAATTAGTCGTGAATAGCATTTTAAGAATCGGATGTGATGATGAATGGTGAAGGTGGAGGTGATCGAGAATGCGATTGGTGATTGTGATAATGGTTCTACAACAATAACATTGTAACACATACGATACGATATTATGAGACGACAACCATAAGACTGAAATCTACAACAATCACATCATAACACAAACGATATGATACAACGCGACGGACAAGACTGAAAATAAGATAAATTATAAGTTACCATTATTATATCCGTCTATATCAGAAACAATCGATCGTCCTTTAAACGACACATCAAACGACTCGTAAAAAATATGGTTTCAATTCGCCGCTAAAAATCGATTAAATAACACAACCAAAAACAACAAAAAAATCAAAACATTGAAAATCTGGAAGGAATACTTACGACATTAGAAGCGAGGACAATCATGGAGAACGCGAGGAAGCTAATGATAGGCGACATTGTAAATTTGGATGATATTCAATTACTCACCATTAATGGAACCCTAGAAATTATCTGAGAAATTGTGAATGGCAATTGTGATGCCGGAAGTTTGAGGAGAAAATAATTGAGGCGAGAGGTGAGAAGTCAGAATGAAGTTGAGAGAAAGGGAAAAAGCGGAAATGACAAATGAGAAAAGGCCCAAACGGAAGGAGGGAGGAGCTAAAGAGGAGTAAAAAGGCCCAACAATGATGATCTACAAAGAAACGCATTAACCCGCACCAGCCCACCAAAAACCAGCAAACCCGAACACATCATACCCGCACCGACCCAGCCCGGCTGATTTCAACTATTCATTGAATTATTCATTAGGAATAGTAAACTCCCGGCCTTTGCCCACTTTTATAAAAGGGGGGATGTGTATAGGATAATTTTAATATTGGATTTTTTTTTTGCATTGATTTAAATGAAAAGCGTACTATTTTTTTTAATTCGTCAATATTAGAAAACGGGTACGAATTTATAGTTAATATAAGTCGTATGAACTTGTCTAAACTGAACTTAATTATAGGAGCTAAACTGAATATATAAGAACTGAAGTGAACTTATAGGAATTAAACTGAACTTAACTTAACTTATAAGAGTTAAACTGAACTTATATGAACTGAACCGAACTGAATTTATAGAAACTGAACTAAATTTAAAGAAGGTGACTTTAAGTTTAAAAGAAGAGATCCTAAGACCAAGTAGTCGCAAGCATCGTTTTAATCCCTTTCTCTCATCTCCCATATAACTTTTTCCCTTTTCTTTAATCACTTTTTCAACCGTCAACTCTCATTCGTAACAAACAAAATACCAATATATATATATATACATATCGTCTTGAATTCCAATTGCTTCCCTCTCACAAGGTTTTCTATACTTCTTATTACTACTACAAAAGACCTATAGCATACAATGAAGGTACACACCTACAACGATAGCAGCAACAACAGCAACAACAACAACAATCCCTGTAACTGCAAATGTTGTCGAAACGACGTCGTTGATGCAAATGTCTTCACGTTGTCGCCTTTTGTCAATTCAAAGCTTCCAAAAGATGACCAAGAGAATTTGTACACACCACCTTTGAACTTTTCCATGGTTGACAATGGCGTCTTTCGTTCCGGTTTTCCTGACGTATCTAACTTCGCTTTTCTTCACTCCTTAGCCCTCCGTTCAATCATGTAACCCTTTCTTTCCTTTTATTTTTTTTTTTATGTTTTACTTAATTACTTTGAATTTGGAAGGTGGCGTATAAAAATGGAAAATGGTCGAAACTTATTGACACCAATAATAGACCAGTTCTTGTTACCATACATCGAGATGGCGTGAGGTTTACGGTTTCATTACCAACTAACAATGGCCCTTAACTAAAGCCGTTGCTCATTCTTGCGTGACACAATTGTATACTCCGTGCAGATGTCAATTAGTTTAGTTTGTATAGTAATGAGAGATTGTGCTTATGACTTGGTTCAAACCTGTTTGGATAAAAATCGCCCTTACAACAACTCCTTTATACAACAACAAAAAAAAAAAAATTAAATAAATAAATTAATTTGTTGTATACTTGAGTGTTAAACGTACTGAAGTTTGTTACCTAAATATATGCGGGCTTATTTAAGTGTTTTTGGAAATTAAAAATTTGAAGGTCATAACTTGAAAAGCATTTGCGTTTAGGGTAGTTGGATTTATTAATTTGACCTAATTTATATAACAATTGATTAATATATGATTGAAATTTGAGAATATTGTTGCTTGACTTAAATTTGGTTTTTCTTGTTTAGATATTTATGCCCGGAGCCCTACCCGGAAGATAATATGGAGTTTCTGAAGAACAATGGGATCAAGTTGTACCAATTTGGTATTGAAGGCCACAAGGTACTTCTTTTCACTACTTTGATATGCTGGATTAATTGCTCATTTGGTGATGCTATGTAGTAAATAAAGAGTAAGATTGGATATTAGTGACGCATTAAAGATTTTAAGAATAAGCTCTGTAAAGAAAATTTATAGTGCTCGTTTAGTTCATATAAAAATCAAATTTCTATAGATTACATGGGAACCTAGATTTCATGTGTTGTGGAAGGCAACCAAACAACTCCATATAGTCAATTAAAACACGTACGATAAGTAACAAGATGGGAACCTTGTACTCTTTTGATTGCACGACAAGCTGTTTAGCATCGGTTTCTCCCATTTATATATCGACACGTGTTTTTGCCAACTTTAAGGATCATTCGTTTTTTATGACCTTTGACTATCTAACAAAATTATTTTCATGGCCTTGCGTAGTCTAAATTCAAACATGCGAGCACAAAAAACCTCTAAATGACTACTCCTATTCACATGAATTTCATAAGTTTTTTGTAATATATGAAAGGTATTGTATTTATTTTAATCAAGCGTATGATATTCCCATTTGAAAGAAGGGAGTATGAGTGTTGAGTGCTTTTGCATTACTTTAAATCAATTGACCAACCCCGTAACGTTTATTATGGACTCCACATAAGTTATTATTCACTAGAATTGTCAATCCATTGATGAGCCGTGAATTTAGACCTCATAATGTTAAATCAATTTGATGTTAGATAGATCAAAAAGTGGTGGTTGTTTATGAATTTTTCTTGCGTCCTCCCGGAGGACCGTCCTCCCTACACACAAGGGAGGAGCACATAAATACTCTAAACTACTTTCTTATGTGTAGGGAGGACGATCCTCCGGGAGGACGCAAGAAAGATTCGTTGTTTATAGAATGAAGTTAGTAATGCACACTCTTATTATAATTATACGGAGTATTATATTACGTAGAATATGATTTGATATATGACATGCTAAGGTATTAACACCCTTCTTTTTCTAACTACTTATAAAGCCGTAAATATATTTCAAATCATACTTATATGACAAAGTTAGTAGGTCATCAAGTTGTTCGATGGTCTAAATCAAACTATGATAGAAGCTGCAATTTTAATGATGAGTGAGCGCACAAAAAAAGCACTTTATAATTATTTTTAGACCATCCAGTTTTGTTCAGATTCAAGCCGGGTATGACTATTAGGGCAGCGATACATTCCCAGGATTCGAATACGCAATCTCTAGTATAGTTAAACTAGAAAAAGTACTTACCGGTTATCAATTAATCTAAATAATCATGGATATAAGAGCTTTATAATTAATGGAGTAGAGTAATGTGATAGTGGGTGTTTGATTAATTGTAAGAAGTGTACTAAGAATAAAATATGTGTCATCGGATGCTGAGACCCGATCGAGTTAAAGCAGAGAATATTTACAACTTTACAAGTAGTTGAGAAAGTGAGAATCTCCTACTATACCAATCGAATATGCTCTCTGATTCTTTATCATTGAGGTTGTTCCATACATGCTTCCAAATGTGTACAATTATGTGTGCGGAATATATTTGTCCCATAATAGTACATTTGAGATTAAAATTTGAATTGATGGAGAGTTCTTAAGTTAATCTTTATACTCCGTATGTGATTAGATTCATTTGGAGTTGAAGTAGAATCGGGACGTTATAATTTGAGCCCTTGGTTGTAGGGTAGACACTCATAAATTTGACCATATGTCAACATTTATGGAAATTGCGAATTTATTGTCTTAAATTTACAATTAACAGCATTCACTATTAGTCTTTTCTAACCTTATGGCTACGGTTAGTGGTTAATAACCGTAGCCTTAAGTTCACTTTTGGCTACGGTTTCTTCTCCACTTAAGGCTACCCATGATTCGTACAACCGTAGCGTTATGTCCATTTTAACCGTGGCCGTATGTCGTTTATGTACTAATGATATTACCTCAATAAAAATACTTTTAACATTTGCATGGAATGATGTTATTTGAAAACAAAGGGAACTAAACTATTTTGCATTATTTTTATCATAGTCCAAAAGAATAGTAAATCTTGCCTATATTTTAAATTTAAATAGAGACAAATGTTATGTTACATTATTTTCTCATTACTCTTTAGAAACTAGATTGGTTTATTTGGTCCGACCGTCCGAGAATTAATAACGTTTATCCTTGCGGATGAACGAGTGAGAAAACAATGGCATATACATAAGCGAAATTAATTAGCAAGACAAGATTGTCTTAGAGCAACTGTACTAGTACGAAAAAAAAAACCTAGAGATAGAGAGAGAGAGAGAGAGAGAGAGAGAGAGAGAGAGTTTGAATCTCTGCCGCCATTGATTCCTTGCATATTGCTCGGACTATCAACACAAAGCAGAGGACTAGGACTGCTACTCCCTCTGGATCTCAGCATACAAGTGAGGATGTGGCTTGCAAAGGTCCTGATGGTGAGATTGGGAACAAAACCAAGCAAATGCACGAATTGGTTGAAAGCCCTGTACTGGATGTTGAGGACAGTGATGAGGAGGATGAAGAGACTGTATGTTGTACCAAACAGTTTACCTCTGACTGAGAGTGAGCACGTTGCAGCCGCTGTGGAGGAAGTGGAAGAAGAGATCCTGCAATTAACAGAGGAGGATGTCAGTGATGAAATCGTTTTTTGGCAACAAGCTGTAGTTTGCTATATCATGGGGGCAAACCCACCTTGTGAAGTCATTGAGGGGTTCATCAGGAGGATTTGGACAAAATTTAATATTGACAGAATTTCATTCATGAAGGATGGCTTATTCTTGGTTAGATTCAAATCAATGGAGAATAAAGAAAAGGTACTGAAATCAAGACACTATCTATTTGATAATAAGCCATTGATTGTGCGAGATTGGACATGTGAGTCAGATTTCAATAAGGAGGAAATAACCTGTGTTCCTGCTTGGATCAAATTACATTGTCAAACTTTGAAATTCTGGGGCAAGGGATTGCCAAAAATAGCCAATTTGGTAGGGAAATATGTTAAAAGTGATGTGGCTACTGAAGAGAAAACAAGATTAGGGTTTGCAAGAGTTATGGTAGAGATGCAGATCAATCAAACATTACCAGACCAGATCAAATTTAAAGATGAAATGGGCAAATTAATTTGTGTCAAAGTGGAGTATGAATGGAGACCAGTTACCTGTCAGAAATGCAAGGGGGCTGGGCACACAACTGATGAGTGTAGATGGGGGCAGAAGATGTCCAAACCTGTGAGAGACCAAAAGATTAGGAAAGTATGGAGACCAGTACAGAAAAAAGAAGAGAATGTGGTTGCTGAGAAGACAAAGGAGAAAACAGATGAATCTACTGGGATACAAGTCACTCCTGAGGAGGGCAAGGCAAAGGAAGAATTAACACATACCCCTATCAAAAAATTGGTTCTGCTGCAGAGGCAAAAAGGGGACCAAGAGGGATATAGTATTGCATCCTTTGGTGCTCATTCCTTTGCTGATATGGTCATTAAATCTGGAGAAGACTGAAGAGGGAGGGTGATCAATGGTAGTGCAGGTGGAATAAGTAGAACCCTTAGTTTTTGATGGTATGAATAGTGTGAATAAACAACATGAAATAAAAGGGTTTCTACAACAACAGGAGGTGGGTCTCTTTGGCTTGTTAGAAACCAAGGTCAAAGCAAATAATTTTAATAAAGTGTGTAATTACTTCAATAATGGGTGGAGCATTTCTACCAATACAAGTTATCACAAGGGAGGCAGAATTTGGGTGGTGTGGCAGCCTTCAAAATTTAGAGTTCTTTTCATTGAGTACAATGCCCAATTTATCCATATGAAGGTTGACTCATTGACTAGTAAGGAGAGTTTCTTTTTAACTTTTATTTATGCCTTCAATGATCTAAATGAAAGGAAGCCTCTGTGGCAGAAAATGAGGGACATGGCTAGACACATTAATGCTCCCTGGGCTTTGGGAGGTAATTTCAATTGTGTCCTCTCTCATAATGAAAGGTGTGGAGGGAACACAAGTCAGGAGGAAATAGATGATTTTATGAGTTGTGTGGAAGACTGTGAAGTGATGGATATTTCAGCTATAGGCTCTTTTTATACTTGGAACAATAAGCAGAAACCTGAAGACAGAAGATATAGTAGATTGGACAGATTCCTAGTCAATAAAGCTTGGACAGATTTATTTCCTGATTTATATGCCCATTTTATGCCTGAGGGGCTCTTTGATCACACTCATTGCGTGGTAGGGGCTGCTAAACAGGATAAGAAACCAAGGAGTTTCAAATATTTTAATATGTGGGGCCAGGCAAATGATTTTATCTCAATTGTGAAGAATGTATGGTAGGGACATGTTGATGGCACCAAAATGTATCAATTAGTGAGGAAACAGAAAACTCTGAAACCTGCACTTAAACAGCTAAACAAGGCCAGGTTCTCTGACATAGAAAACAAGACAGATCTAATGCATTTAAGGGTTCTGAAACTGCAAGAGGATTTGGGTCAAAATCCCAATGATATGAACAAAGTTGAGGAGGAATTCAGTCTGATGCAGGAATTAAAGGAACTGACTGTAGCTAGGGACAGTTTTCTGGCACAAAAGGCCAAAGCTCACTGGATTACTGAAGGGGATGCAAATACTGCATTCTTTCATGGTACAATTAAGAGTAGAAGACTCAGAAATCGTGTGATTGCCATAGAGGATGCAGGGGGGGCTATGTGAGACAGCCGATACTATTCAGCAAGCCTTCTTGGGGTACTACCAAGGATTGCTAGGGCAGAGCAAGCAAACAGAGAGAGTGAGGCATGCTATCATTAGGTGTGGTCAATGCTGCACACTTGAGCAGGGGTAGAGGCTGATGCAGCCTGTGACAGATGAGGAAGTTAAACAAGCCATTTTCTCAATCCCAGATAACAAAGCCCCTGGGCCAGATGGGTTTACTAGCAGGTTTTACAAAGATGCATGGGGAGTGATAGGGGATGAGGTGACTGGGGCTGTAAAGGATTTTTTCCAACAGAGACAAATGTTGAAACAACTCAATGCAACTACAGTGACTTTGATCCCAAAGTGTGAAAGACTTCAGAATGTTATGCAATTCCGTCCTATAGCCTGTTGCAATGTGGTGTATAAAGCTATTTCCAAAATTCTTTGCACAAGACTAGCCCATGTCCTGCCTGCAGTGGTTGGGCAAAATCAGGGGGCTTTCATTCAAGGGAGGAGTATCCTTGAAAATGTCCTCATTTGTCAGGACTTGATCAGGTTGTACCATAGGCCCACTGTATCAGCTCGTTTTTTGTTCAAGATAGACCTCCAGAAGGCCTATGATACAGTGGAATGGAATTTTGTTGGCCAATTGCTAGATGCCTTAAAGTTTCCTACTCAGTTTAGAGACATGGTGATGTAGTGTATTACTACTGCAACTTTTAGTCTATCCTTAAATGAGGAGAGCTTTGGGTTCTCTCAAGGGAAAAGAGGGCTCAGACAAGGGGATCCTTTGTCCCCTCTAATTTTCACGCTATGCATGGACTACCTAACCAGAACCCTAACATATGCATCATCACAGGAAGGCTTCAAATTTTACCCTTTGTGTAAGGAGTTAAAGTTAACTAGCCTCATGTTTGCTGACGATGTGCTGATGTTTTGTAAAGAAGATGCTAAATCTATGGTGCTAATACTCAAGGCTTTCAACACATTCTCAAAGTCATCAGGCTTAAAGGTGAGCCCAGCAAAATCAAACTTGTACTTCAATGGTGTGTCTGATAATCTCAAAAGAGATATTTTAAATGTGTCTGGGTTTAGAGAGGGCATACTCCCCTTCAAATACATGGGCATGCCCATTCAAACAACAAGATTAAAGAAGAAGGATTGTGACATTCTTATTGACAAAGTATGCCAAAGAATTCATAGGATTGGCTCTAGGAAATTGTCTTATGCAGGGAGGTTGGTGGTGGTACAGGCTGTCCTATCCACATTACACTCATACTGGGCATCAGTTTTTATATTACCAAAGGGAATAATACAGAAAATAGAATCTATATGCAGGAACTTTCTATGGAATGGGGGCACGGAATACAAACAGGTTCCTATGGTAGCATGGTCTAAAGTATGTAGAGCAAAAGAGGAAGGGGGATTGGGGCTCAGGAACTAGATTATATGGAATCAAGCTATGGTTGGCAAACTGGTGGACTGGGTAGCAAGGAAAAAAGACAGTATGTGGGTTAAATGGGTACACCAGATCTACTTAAAAAATACAACATGGCTGGAGTACAAACCTAGCATGGAATCCAGCTGGGCATGGAGAAAGATCTGCAGCACCAAAGAGTTGTTGGCTGAAGCTATCACTGCAGATGGGTGGTGCTTTGATGGAGGAGCATATAATGTCAAAGCCAGCTACCTGTGGCAGAGAGGGGCACTTCCAAGGGTCAGGTGGGCAAAAATGGTCTGGAACAGTTGGTCCTTTCCTAAACATGCCATGTTCACATGGCTGGTTCTCAATGACTCCCTAAAAACGAGAGCAAAACTAAAGGGGTTTGGGGTCTGTGATGAGGCATCGTGCTGCCTCTGTGGCCAAGAGGAAGAAACTCAAGTTCATTTGTTCACAAGGTGTCAGGTAACAATGAAAATCATAAGAGAAGTAAACAGGATAAGTAAATTTCATTTACCTCAGGGTGATTTGATTCAATGGGGACTGAGAAGAAGAGGGACAAAGCTCAAACGAGGTATCATCTGGACTGTAATCATGGCGATCATGTACCAAGTCTGGCATATCAGGAATAAAGCTCGAGTGGAGAGTATCATGGAAAGACCGGAAAGAATTTGCAGAACAACTAATGGTGTTGATTAGTAATCGAATTGATGCAAGAGTTAAACTGCCCCTTAGTCAGAGAGATCAGAAGTGGTATGACGAGATAGTGGCGCCAGGGTGATGGAAGAGAAGATCAGTGATGAGGTTTGAGGTGGGGAAGATGAAGAAATCAAATCGCCCAATTTGGGGAAAGCTGGAATTTGGATAGGGTTAGGGGGAAGTGTCTGAATACCTGAATGTTGTTATTTCATTTTGTTGTATTCGGGTTTGATGGATGCGGTAGACGGGTCAAGGGCTCTCGGCCTTTAATCCGCTCCGGGTGTATTATATTTTATACCGGTTTATAATACTTACATTTAAACCAAAAAAAAAAAAAAACTGTACTAGTACGAGTAGCTTTTAGTCTCAAGTTTATTAATATGGATTTAATTTTTTACAATAAATTATTAGTCGATATGTAATTAGTCATTTTACATAAAGTTTTTTTCAGTTGATGATATGATATTATGATGTGAGAAATTCTCGCTCAACACAAGGTCTAAATTATGCAGCACTTTCTTCTAAATACTAAAAGTCTTAAGTCTTGGCCTAGTCGACAGAAATATCAAAATTCAACAATATTTATTAGAATGACCTACCATTATGGGAAAAGAACAAAAAAAAACACACAAGTAACGGTCTTAATATTATTGAGTTTCACCTCGATATGGTAAGTTATAAGATGAAACACTAATTTCAAACAAGAAATGTTAGGGCAACTATTCTTATAGTTGATTGATGCTATGATGATGTTTAATTTGCTTGTGTAAGCATTCATCTTTTATGGTTTATACTCGTATGCATGAAACGGGCATACATGCGCGCTTTAAATACGGAGTAGTTTAGTTATTTAAAAGTAATACAATTCAGTATGGGATGATAATATTCCTTACACTTAAATCTTTATGATATTCTATTTGGTGAATTGTTTTTATGAGTAACGAGGACAGCCCTCCTTGAGGACAAAATAATTGTTCTGCTATGATGTTGTAACTTGTCACTTTGTCAGGCTAACTGCTAAATTAGTGTACTTGCCTTATTCACGAGTCATGACGATGGGGTTAAGTCACTATACATGCATGGGTGTGGCCTAATTCATTACTTTGTTAATTTTAGTTGGTCGATTTTTGGCTTATACTCCCTCTGTCTTACTTATACTCTTTATACATCGTTCTTTTATAATTACAAATCATATACTCCCTCTCATCCACTCCAAAGATAACATAGACCCACTTTTTGTGAGAGGAAAAATAGACTCATGTTACCTTTGGAGTGGATGGGAGGGAGTAGGAGTATATAATTAAGGATCAAATATTATTCCTACTACGTTAACTTATTGATATGCATTACAGTTATGGACTTATGGTTCTCTCCGAAGAACGTTATTTTAGTAGACGTTATATATAGTGTTCACTAATACACACGGAGTATAAACGAGAGATAAATAGAGTAATTGTCAGCTTCGATGAATTACTAATCATATATTACTTCCCGACACGGAGTATAAATGCTTCGATAAATAGAGTAATAATTGTCAGCTTCGATGAATTACTAATAAAACTTGATCGATTGATGATTTTTGTTGTTGGTATTGCTGCAGGAGCCGTTTGTAAGCATCCCAGATGATGCTATACGTGAAGCATTAAAAGTCATACTTGGTATCTAACTTCTATAGTTCTGTTGCTTGCACTTGCTTCATATACTAAAAAACATTTAACACAAATTTTCTCTTCCAATCTTAACTTTGCTCTATCTACGATGCAGATGTGAGGAATCATCCAGTTCTAATACACTGCAAAAGAGGAAAGGTATATCATAATATATAACATACAAATGTGTGATTAGTTAATTATCCTAGTTTCGACGAAAAGTAGCAATACTAACAGTACATGGTTTTGATTGTTTTAGCACCGAACAGGATGCCTTGTTGGGTGTCTAAGGAAACTGCAGAAATGGTGCCTATCATCGATTTTTGACGAATATCAGCGATTTGCAGCCGCCAAAGCTAGAGTTTCTGATCAAAGGTTTATTGAATTGTTTGACATTCTTAGCCTCAAGCATCTACCTATCTCCTTTTCTTGTTCCAAGATGTCCAAGTAGATAGGCGGGTTATTTTACTTGATCCAAATCCCATTTTCTGTTTTCCATATGGGAAGTGTTTATCTATGTACTTAATAAAAGGCAGAGCGTCTAGTTTTTCAAACGACATAAGATTAGATTAAAAGGATAGTCGTCGTATTCAAATTCAGGCGGGTCAGGTTCACTTAGAACGACCCTCGGCCGAAGTTCCGGGAGACCCTGTTGTTTAAACCCAAACAACCCCTTCCTCTAGCTCCGGGAAACAATGTAGTGAATTTCTGGTTCACTGTGATTGTAATTGCAGAAGAGCAACTATCATCCAATTGTCGAGTCCTTGTAAAGGAAGTTACTATTTCCTATTAACAGTGTATTATTTGAAGATCTACACTTCAGTATGAAATTGTTCGATTCAGGTTTAGAGTTCTTTATTT
>JAGPOY010001555.1:0-16989 GCA_018983105.1 Silene uniflora
TTTGTTCAGATACGTTTGTACTTCTCCATTCCAATGAAATTATCTCTTAATTTACTTTTTATTAAAATATATTTTACGATAAATAAAAAGTCTAACAATGAATGTAACAAAGGGGTATATTTTTACGTTTACGTCTCCCTCTTAAAATGTGTGATTGAATGTAATATCTATAATTAGTATTCTCCCGGTCTCCCCTCTCGTTAGGTTGAATTACAAAAGTATAGGCTAATTTAATAATCAAAAGTCCGGCATAAAAACGTGTAGCTTTAATATCTCTTAAAATAATAAATGTAACAAAAGGGTTATATTTTTATAATTAAGTCGATATTTTTACTACTTTTCTACTTAAAATGGGTATCAAATTATCAATCAAAATTTGGAACATTTGACCACAGGCTCGAGCCTTGAGAAGACTACTAGATAACCTCGTAATTTCTATTATTCCAAAATTTGATAGAATTTAAAAACGAACCCCCTGTCAACAAATCCCAGAGCCGCCACTGTTTACAAGACTCACAAAATAACACTGTACGATTAATTTAGGATATTCATGTCCTACCTTCCCGAGATAGTGCAAATTGTTGTCATGCATTACACAGCCAGGACAAGAAATTATAAACTCTACCAAAAGGCTGCTACTCCATTCATTTGCTTTCTTCCTACACTTGTACAAAGACCAACAAGTTTACAATTCTTACTAATTGTAGCAAGAATTGTAAAAATGGTGTCTTCATCATCCTACATTTGCAACTTCTCACCTTTCATTCTCTTCTTCCTTTCTTTTACCCTTTTTACTTCATCAGGTAATTACCCACTTCATCATTCTTATTATTTCTGAATTTTTTGGTAATAAAATGCATGTTTTTCATCAATATTTGTGATTTTTATGTAATTGTATTGCTTCTTCATGTTGCTTTGTTCAATTAGGTTAAGTTTAGCTTGTGGGTGTTGCCAAAGTTTGATCCTTTTGAATTCCCTTTTGCTTAATTTCGAGATTTTGTGCTGATTATGTTTCAAAATTGTGTTTTGAAATTTTGGGTTTGTTGCCTAATTGGTGTATGAATTATGATGAAGAAATTAAAATCTAGTAACTTTGTAATGGGTAGTACCGAAAATGTCTTAGTCTAATGGTTAAGACGGAGGTATTGTGGACATATGTCTCATATTCGAATCCCCCTCCCCTCTATTCTAATGCGATTAAGTGCGTGCCTTCGTGAGACCAAAAAAAACTTTGTAATGGGTAGTGGAAATGAACGTTAGTTCTGGTAACAGACGGTTTCATGATGAATTTATACTATGAAATTGCATGCTAGATTGGTTTTTACGGTATAGTGACACTCTTTGTGTTGTCTGTTAAATTGTTCTGCAGAAGCTTATGATCCACTTGATCCGAATGGTAATATTACTATCAAATGGGATATTACACAATGGAACCCAGATGGATATGTTGTAAGTACTGCAAGACTGATCTTTCTGTGACTATTTAGCTGCAATGTGTGTTCATCAATGAATATGACCGTCAATTAGTATGTTCCATGCTCGGAATAAGTATACAATAGTCCCTCTATTCAATTGCATGCGCTATTATGGGACATTTATAAGAGGCTCGCAAATGGGAAGTGTATGTGTCTTGTGGATGGAAAGCGTAAGTAAAGCAATTGGATAAACAATAGAACCCACATAGATTGGCAGGATAGCTTTGCTTTGCTTTTCGCAATTAAAATTCAATCAAATGCGGAGAAAAAGAAAATATAGTCAATAGGGTTGAACGACTGAGAAAGGAACATATAGTGAGTTGTTTTGGATGGGCGAAAAAGGCAAGTGTAGTAGTGAATTGGGTTGAATGGCTGAGAAAGGAACATATAGCGAGTTGGGTTGGATGGACCATAATGGAAAATGTAGTAAATCAAAATGAATCATATTAGTATGATATATTTCATCATCTTGAAATCTCTGCTCGATCATTTGAAAAATAATCCCTGTCTCTGCCTCAAATTATTATTTTGCTTTAATGAGTTCGTATTTTTGTTTTAAAACATGGGCAGGCTACTGCGACAATGTTCAACTTTCAGCAATTCCGTCATATTCAATCCCCTGGATGGATTCTAGGATGGACATGGGCAAAGAAGGAGGTAATATGGAGCATGACAGGAAGCCAAGCCACGGAGCAAGGAGATTGTTCAAAGTTTAAGGGGAACATTCCCCATTGTTGTAAGAAGACTCCAACAGTGGTTGATTTGTTGCCTGGAACTCCTTACAACCTGCAATTTGCAAATTGCTGCCGAGGAGGAGTATTAAACTCCTGGGCTCAGGACCCAACAACTGCTGTTAGTGCTTTCCAAGTTAGTGTAGGTCAAGCAGGAACGACTAATAAGACGGTCAAGCTTCCGAGGAACTTCACTTTACAAGGACCAGGACCTGGCTACACTTGTGGGCCTGCAAAGATTGTGAAGCCTACCCAGTTTTGGACAGCGGATGGGAGGAGGACCACTCAAGCTTTGAGTAAGTATCTTGTTCAGAAAGCTCTGCCATTTCGGGTTGTTTTTCCTTTAGGCTTGATCCGTGATATTTTACATAATAACTACTACGGAGTACATAGTAATTGTGCTTGAGCTGATATATTTATTTTCTATCTTCCAAATGTGAGATATTAATAGACAACATTCGTGTTTTGTTAGAAAATTTCAAGTTAATGCTGCCGTATATTCTATTTAGGATCTTTCTGCAAGAATGCTTTGCAATGATGGTATAATCGCTTGTTTAAGATGCTAATCTTCTTGCTGGTTCTGAATTGAATTTCCTTTTGGCAGTGACTTGGAATGTTACTTGCACTTATTCTCAGTTCTTGGCTCAAAAGACTCCCACTTGTTGTGTTTCCCTCTCCGCATTCTACAATGATACAATAATACCTTGCCCTACTTGCTCCTGTGGGTGTCAGAATAACATAACCCAACCAGGAAGTTGTGTCGAGTAAGTATATTCCGTGCAAGTATTCAACACATATTCGTTCGTATATGCTTTCTCACGCTACCATAAAGGTTTACACTTTACCCATCATGATTTCAGGGCAGATAATCCATATCTAGCATCGGTTGTGTCAGGCGGCTTATCAAAAACTGGTATAAATGCACCTCTGGTCCAGTGTACAAATCACATGTGTCCTATCCGAATCCATTGGCATGTCAAGGTCAATTACAAGGATTATTGGCGTGTAAAGGTCACTATTACAAACTTCAACTACAGAATGAACTATACTTTATGGAATTTGGTTGTGCAACACCCCAACTTCGATAACCTCACCCAAGCTTTCAGTTTCAATTACAAAGGATTGACCCCTTATCAAGGTTTAAGTAAGTACTTACTTTTACTTTACAACTCTCATAATTCCTCCCGTATGGCTGTATATGTTTTTTGAACCCAAGTCATGAGCACCACCCACTCATTCGTTTTGTAAGTATTCTAAGTCGGCCAATTAATTGATGTGCAGATGATACCGGTATGCTTTGGGGGGTCAAGTTCTACAATGATTTACTCATGCAAGCCGGTCCTTTTGGGAATGCACAGTCAGAGTTACTCTTTCAGAAGGACCCGTCATTTACTTTCGAGAAAGGATGGGCTTTTCCACGCCGGCTATACTTTAACGGAGATAACTGTGTGATGCCTCCTCCAGAATCTTACCCACGGCTTCCCAATGCCAGTTCTACATCTACTTCATCCATGATTCAGTTATTCGTGACTATATTGGCAACACTTGCTTTCTTACTGACATATGCATAAAGCAACTCCAACCCTTGAATAACGAATGTTAACATTGATTCACCTTCTGGATTAATTGCTGCTCTGATGAAAGTAATATGACTCGGCTCAGCCGCTCAGGTGCGCCTTGCATTGCCTCTGGAATGAGCGTCTTTCTTGATCTGTTTAAGATGTTGAATGCCAACATGTAATACCATTTTGTTTAGGTACAGGATCTTTTCCCCGTGTTTATAGACCTAATGGCATTGGAAATACACATTTTAGCATTGTAACCTGTAATAACTATATGGCTGTGGAAATGATGAAATTTGTGACAGTGACTTGTCGTATTTAAAGCATTATCGAAGCTTATTGATCCTCACCTTATGCTTAACTCGTTATTAGGGTGGTAGTGAAGTTATCATCTTGGTTGATGTATTAGCCCATTGACTGTCGGGCTGATTTTTCGCTTGGAGTATACTTGAAATTGTCAAGTGACTCAGGTCATTGTAGATTTGTAGGTAAAACCGTAAAACAATCAAACGGGTCAGTCGTGTCAGGTTGATTAAAGTTGCAACTTACAAGTACCTTGTTTCATTTGTAGGGCCCTTGCCTGCTGCTAACTGCCATAATTTTTTGAGTTAAGCCTAAGATAATCAAGTCCGAACATGGTCATGTCGATATCCTCATATCCCTATTAACCTCTCTTCCTTTACTTTATGACTTTTATCATTCATCATTCATGAATAATGATAGATGAATTAACTGCATAAATCTGTATTAATCTCTCACGAAACCTGATATAAATAAGAAACGGGTCAAATAAAGATGAAACGAAAAAGAATGCCCAGGTTGACAAACACTTATTCCATCTAGCTAGCTATATGAGCGAGCAGTAAGACTAGTAACTATGTACTTCGTACCAAACCAGCTTGTGTTTCATGCTAATAGACTCGCCGGAGCATTATCACAGTGTGTACAGTAAATCCTCTGTACTACAAACTTATACAATAGAACTGAAAATCAATAACTAGTTGGAATCTTGTACAGGCAACTCGAAACGACATGAAGGACAAACATGACTACGACTAAGCTATTCCACAATACAATCCTCATGAAACTCGTGCTTACATGGCATCCTCACTACCATTGTCTCCTTCAACAAAAGCCCTTCCAAGCATATAACACAATCCTCCTCCTTGGCCGCTATGTCCACCCTCTCGAGCTCATCAACGGCTGATTTTGAAGCCGGGTTGGGTCTTGCTGTTGTTTCGCCAATGTCAAGCATTCCAGCATCCAACGCCCACGACACGTAATCCTCTACCTCTTCAGAGTTAGTAAAATTATCTATGTTATGATACAATTGTACTTCACTATAGAGATGGTCAATTATTATACCCCTTTCATCACCTTCACGCTTCATTTGTTTCATGCTTTCGGCCTTCTCATTAACGTTTCTACGGAGCTCTCTGAAAATTTCGTCGATCATTGAAGTCAGACCCTCCACGGAGGTTAATTGATCTATAACGTCAGTCTTGCAATGAGGGCAGAAGGGGTCTATAGGGCATGTTCTGATTCTTCTTGCCCTAAGACGACATATTCTTGTATCTTGATACATTACTAGTGGAATAATTTCGTATATTAATCTATGAATTATACGATCACATTGTGGAAATTTGTAAAAATCATTCTTGTGGTCGCACTCGCACTCGCACTCGATTCGCGCCATTTTGTATGTAATTTGGATAGTAAAGAAATTTATGAGTGGTTTGCAAAAATATAGAGGTTATGTTGTGTATAAATGTATATATAATGGAATTATGGTAAGTATGATGTTTACAATTTTAGATAAAGTTATCTGAATTATGGTAAGTATGATGTTTACAATTTTAGATAAAACTAGTTCTATTACCCGTGAAATTCACGGGGTTAGCTATAGTGTCACGTTACCCGGATTTGCGGTCGCATTAAGCCCTGATGATTAAAAGGAATCGTAAGAAAAAAAGTTTTTATTAGTTACTAAACGTTGGCCGCGTATTATTAGTATTTTGTCACGAATATTGTTACGTTTATTAGTGTTTTGTCACGATTATTGTTTTTATTATTATTGTCTTCCTTTTTTTTAGATGTGTAATTAATTCAATCTAAAAAACTTTTTTCAAAATAGAAATTTCTTTATTTTTATTAGTGAACTATAATTCAAGGTTGATTGAATGGTTATCATTATTTTGAAAGATTATGATGAGAATTATGATTTTTATTACTATTAGATATATTGGTTTACTTATAAGTTTAATTTTTTGTTTACTTTTCCTAACAAATAAAAAGTAAATTTTTATATTTATTGTGCTTTAATTTTTGTTTAATGTTTTATGATTTTTTTTATTTTTTTTAAAATTTAATATAGATAGAAATATAGAGTAAAGCGAAATGCAATGTAAAAGGTTTGGTTTAATTTTTTTTCCTCTTTTACAAAATCCACATTGCTTGAGAATTGTTTAGGGAGTTATGTTACGAAACCAAAAGATGGTAGATATGTTACCTTGTCTTTTATTTATAAATTATATTTGTAGATTTATATGGAGTATATGTATTCAATTTAATGATATTGAGCAAGTTTATTGCAATGCGATTTAAGAGAAATTGCACATATAAAAAGTTTAAAATTAGAGTGATATAAATTTTTATTTGTCGTTTAACCTATTCTTGTTTTAAAAATTAAAAGATCAATGTTTAATATTAAGTATGTTATTATTTACCCGTAATATTTCAAATTCTTTATTATTTTATAATGGCGTAGAATTAGAATTATTTGAGATTTATTTGTTGCTTAGAATGTTCTAACCATATACGTAGAAATTTAAAATTTAGTCAACCAACAATTCCTCAAATTTATAAATTAAAAAAAAAATATGAAGAACTTTTAATCAATTCATCAACATGTTTTATTACAAAAATTTCAATTAAAATGATAATTTTATTATTAATTATGAAATTTGGATGTGAATTTGTATAGATTACATCGCTTTTGAAAATTTAAAACTCATGAAATATTTAATGTATACAATTAATTTAAGAATAATGATAATATCTTTTGATTTATATTAACTTATGTGTTACAAAATATATAATGACACTTTTATAACAAATTTAATAATAATGCCACATGAAAAAATTTAATGATTATAAAAATGCCACATGGAATTAAATAATGCTTTAGAAAGTCTTTTAACTATATTGTATAGATGTTTTAGATTTTTTTTTTCTTTTTCCTCTTTAAATATGAAATAATGATGTGGCTCCATGTCACATTTGATATTGTCATGTCACATTTATTTTGCCATGTCACAATTTCCATGTCACAATTAATTTGCCATGTCAATGTAGACTTTTAATTATATTGTATAGATTATCTGAATTATGGTAAGTATGATGTTTACAATTTTAAATAAAAATTATTTCCATATACAGGAGAGTATAGATGATTTAGATGATGATGAAGAAGTCAAATGTTTGTAACTTTGTAATGGCTACTGGGTTGTGATCTGTGGAAATAAACACTCATTCTTATAAGAGACGGTTTCATAATAAACTTATCTTGAGCTCTTACAGCTCTTCCGAAGTACATGCTTGATTAGCTCTAAGGTAGAATGACACTCTTTGCTTTTGTCTGCTAAATTGTTTTCCCTATATACTCTATTTTTATCTTTTCTACTCACATAAATAGTACTTGACCCGTGACAAATTTACGACTGATTTGCCCACCAGTCGACTGTCCATGACACTAGTGGAAATAGTTAGTACTCCGTATGCATTACAGGGAGGACAAGAATTATAAAACTCCAAAAGGCTGCATTGTATTTCTGGGAAAATATGTGTTTGTATTTCTGGTGGAATGTTAGAATACATTGTACAATGAGATATATATATAGGATACACAAAGACTATAAACCCTAGACATCCAACCGAGACCATATAACTTACCCATATACAAAATATCCGACATACCAAATTTATCAAAATATACATATCGTAATACCCCCCTCAAGTTGGAGCATGTGGATCAACAACACCCAACTTGGATAACAAATGCAAAAACTCGCGCACGCCCAAAGCTTTGGTGAGAATATCAGCCACTTGATCGGACGTGTGCACATAAGTCGGCAGAACCAATCCATCTTATATAGCATCGCGCACGAAATGACAATCAACTTCAATGTGTTTACTACGCTCATGAAATACGGGATTGCGCGCAAGATGAAGAGCCGCTTGATTATCAATGCATAATCGCAGGACTATGAATAGGGACGGCAAAAAACTGGAGGATGCCGCGCAACCATTTGACTTCACATGTTGCCGCGGCCATGGCTTGATACTCAGACCCAGCGGAAGAAAGAGACACGGTATGTTGTTTCTTAGTTTTCCAAGAAACAGGAGATGTACCCAAGAATACACAGTAGGCGGTTAAAGAGCGACGAGTCAAAGGGCAGCTGGCATAATCGGCATCACAATAGACGGACAAGTCGAGAGACGAATTGGACTTAAAAAACAGGCCTTGACCGGGGCTACTTTTCAAGTAACGGACTACGCGCAACGCGGCATTCCAATGTGTCTCTCGTGGCTCGTGCATAAAACATGATAGGATGTGTACACTATAAGAGAGATCCGGCCGTGTATTAGTCAAATAAATAAGACGACCAACCAAACGACGATACGACTCCGGATTTTTGAGTACATCATCAGTGGCCATGGCTAAAGTGTGCCGCTGCTCCAAAGGAACACTAGCCGGCTTACTCCCAATCAAATTTGTCTCCGTCAAAATATCTAGCGCATATTTCCGTTGACAAAGAAAAATACCACTCGAATTTCGCGCAACTTCAAGCCCCAGAAAATATTTCAATTTGCCGAGGTCTTTCATGTGAAAACAAGAACTCAAATATTCCTTGACATGTCGAATAGCTTCCTCGTTATTACCACCAATGACGAGATCATCGACGTATATCAAAATATACATCTCGACATTAGAGGCACGATAAGAAAACAAGGAATAATCGGATAAACATTACACGAAACCATAAGCCAAAAGGGAAGCCGAGAGCTTTGCAAACCAACAACGTGAGGCTTGACGAAGACCATATAAAGACTTTTTAAGACGGCATACTTTACCTGGCGCATCAACGGAATAACCAAGGGGTAATTTCATGTAGACTTCCTCCTTCAAATCACCATGAAGGAAAGCATTATGGACATCGAGTTGATGCAAGTCCCATTTCCGGGCTGCAGCAATAGCAAGAAAAATGCGAACGGTGACCATCTTAGCAGTCGGAGCAAAAGTGTCAAACTAATCCACTCCCTCAGTTTGCCTATTACCGAGGATCACGAGGCGTGCCTTGTAACGTTCGACAGTCCCATCGGCGCGCAATTTAATTTTATAAACCCATTTATTTCCAATGGCCTTTTTATCACGGGGAAGATCGACAATTTCCCAAGTGCCATTGCGAATTAATGCCGCAATCTCGGAATTCATAGCTTCTTGCCAGCGTATATCTTGCATGGCCTCACGGTAACTGGTTGGTTCCACATGATCATCAACTGCAGCTATGAAAACACGGTGTGCCAAAGAAAATTTATCGCTAGACAAAACATGAGCTAACGGGAATGGCATACCTGATAAAGAGGGCGTGTGGCGTGACGAGCTCAAGGAAAGGCTATTGCTTTGAACGGCAGAGAGAACACGAGCACCACTCGACACATATTCATCACGGCTATATTTAGACCAAGGGATATGTGGACGTTTACCTCGGCCCAATTCTTCTGCAGGTGGTTCAATAAGCGGCTCTGTCGACACCGCTTCAGGACCATCCTTGGTGACCGTGTCATTAGAGGTCGTTACCTTCTCCACCCCACCAACATCACCAAGAATAATCTCAGCCTCTCCAATAGAGTCATTAACAATGTCGACTCGTGGCTGACTGGCCGAGACAACAGGACCCAAAGGAAAACAAGATTCGTCGAAAACCACATCTCGGGAAACAAAAAAATCATGAGAATCCAAATCAAAGACTTCCCAACCCTTCTTACCGAAAGGATATCCAACAAAAACACATCGCCGACTACGCGGAGCAAACTTGTCACCATCCTTTCAAGGATGTCAGGCATAACACAAACAACCAAAAACCTTCAAGTTGTCATAATTTGCCTGTTTTCCAAATAATATTTCAAAAGGGGTTTTGCCTTCTAAAAGGACGAAAGGAGTCCGATTTATCAAATATGCAGCAGCTAAAATACACTCACCCCAAAATTTAATGGACAAATTTGCTTGGAAACGCAAAGCACGCGCCACGTTAAGAATATGGCGATGCTTTCGTTCCACTCGACCATTTTGCTGCGAAGTACCGACAACCGTGGTTTGGTGTATTATCCCAAGTGTATGAAAATAAGATTTTAAACACGTAAACTCCGTACCATTATCAGTACACACCACTTTCACATCCTTACTAAATTGTCGCTTAGCCATGGCAATAAAATTTTGCAATAATTGAGCAACCTCATCCTTTTTTCGTATCAAGTAAACCCAAATAGCACGGGAAAAATCACCGACAATAGTAAGGAAATAAAAACTACCACAAGACGAAGGTGTACGATAATCACCCTATGAATCACAGTGCACCAATTCAAAAATACTGTTGGCTTTATTGTGACTAACAACAAACTTATCACGCGTCTGTTTTGCTTTCAAACAAATATCACAAATAGAAGAAGAATTGTTTTTATCACACTTTTTATTGATGAAAGGCAAAAATTGAACTACCCGACTTGAAGGATGCCCAAGTCTACGATGCCAAATACTAGCGTCATCTTCACCCGTCTTGGCAGCAAGAACCATGTGTCGTGTGGCTCCCTCAAGCACATATAGCCTTCCCTTTTGCTCACACGTACCAATCGTCCTCTTCGTTGTGCGGTCCTGTATCACACAAGATTTATCAGTGAGATGCACCTCACAATCAAGATCGACATTTAATTGGTAGACGGATATTAAATTACAAGTAAAATCAGGAACAAATAAAACATGGCGTAAAGTCAGCGTCTCGCTCAAAATAACAGTTCCTTCTTTGGATGCGATAGCGATTTTCCCGTTGGGCAACGACCTCACATTACAGGGTGAAATATTTTTAATTTGTTGCAATTTATCTAGATTCCCTGTCATATGGTGAGTAGCTCCGGAATCAACCAACCAACACTTATCATTATCCGTCTTACCATTCATTCGCACATTCGAAGCGGAAATTTTATTCTGATTGACATAGGCCTCCCACTGCTCCTTTGGCACTGTGACATAGCTCTCTTTAGACTCGCATTTCGGATCAGTCGAGGCACTTTGTGTCGCATTAGCAGAACCCCCTCTGCCAGCTCCGTAACCACCACGGCCTCCTCTATGTCCGCCACGACCTGCTCCTCTCTCACGCCACCCTTTGGGGTAACCAATAATGTCAAAGCAGCGAGAAATAGTATGGCTATATTTTTTGCATTTCTCACACCAAGGGCGTCCACCTTGAACATCTCCTTCCGACTTCACCATATCATCTGCCTTGGCAGGAACAGGCGAGGGCACGGACCTGGCGACAAAACCCATTGGTTCGCCCCTGTTTTCGCCTCCTCTGGCACCCATATCAGGCACCGCTTTTCCCTTCACGCCTTCTTCTTGAATGATAGTGGCGTAGGCTTTATTGAGTGACGGTAAGGGTTCCTGCAAAAGCAAAGTAGAAGCCACAGTAGAATAAACAGGCGAAATTCCTAAAAGGAAATCATGGACTTTGCTTTCGTCCCGCTTCGTGTCTAATTGCTTATTTATGCCGCACTTGCAACCACCGCAACTGCACACGGGATTACGATCGTACTTGTCAAGGTCATCCCAAAGTTTCTTGAAGCGTCCATAATAATCAGTGACCGTCTCTTTGTCTCCTTGCTTGCAAGTAGCGATCGCACCCTTAATACGGTGTAATTTCGGACCATTTCCAACACTGAATCGATGTTGGATATCGTCCCATAAAACTTCGGCTTCTTCGACATAAGTAATCGATGAACCAAGACTCGGTTCAATCGTATTGAAAATCCAATTTACGATCATGGCGTTCACCATGTACCAATCTTCAAGGTCCTCAGAATCCTCTGCCGGTCTTTTCAGCGTGCCGTCAATGAAACCCACCTTCTTCTTTGAACGGAGAGCACCTCGCATTTTGACAGACCATTCATCGTATTTGTCTCCTTTCAATTCGACGACAATTAACCTATCGCCTGATTTGTCGGCAGTGGAGAGGAAATAAGGACTTAATTTCTCACCAGGCTTCATCTCCTGAGATTCAGAATCAGAATCTGTGACGTGGGGATTATCGCCTGAATTTGGATTATCGCCGACGTTCGTGACAATTGGATCGTCGCCGTTACCGCTCATAAGACGCTAGAAAACCCTAGCTCTGATTACCATGTAAAATAAGAGAATAGTAATTGGGAAAATATGTGTTTGTTTTTCTGTGTCTAGAATACATTGTATAATGAGATATATATAGGATACACAAAGACTATAAACCTAGACATCCAACCGAGACCATTTAACTTACCCATATACAAAATATCCGACATACCAAATTTATCAAAATATACATATCGTAATACATTCATTTGCTTTCTTCCTACACTTGTATACTAGTTTACAATTCTTGCTAATTGTAGGAAGAACTGTAAAAATGGTGTCTTTATCATCCTACATTTGCAACTTCACACCTTTCATTCTGTTCTTCCTTACATTTAGGCTCCGTTTGACAAAACTAACTGAAAAGGTAGCTGAAACCTGAAAAGGTAGCTGAAAACTGAAAAGGTAACTGAAACCTGAAAAGGTAACTGAAAAGGTAGCTGAAAATTAGGAACTGATAAGATAGCTGATTATATAAAACAATGTTTGGCAAACTAACTGAAAAGGTAACTGATTTTAATGAAATGACGTAAAATGATATGCTAATTATTTAATAGTATAGATTTAAGGGTAAAAAGGGAAAATAAAACCAAATCAGGTACCTGAAATCTCAAATGCTACTCTAGGTAGCTTTTCATTTCAGGTTGCTTATTTGGTTAAATAAGCTACTTAACAAACGCGCACACAAAAATAAGTTACCTGAAATTTTGGTCAAATAAGCTACTTTGACCAAATCAGGTACCTGAAATGGCTTGCCAAACGGAGCCTTACTCTTTTTACTTCTTCAGGTAATTACCCACTTCATCCTTCTTATTATTTCTGATTTATTTTTAGTAATAAAAGTGCATGTTTTTCAACAATATTTGTGATTTTTATGTTATTGTATTGCTTTTCATGTTGCTTTGTTCAATTACGTTAAGTTTAGCTTCTGGGTGTTGCCAAAGTTTGATCTTTTTGAATTCCCTTTTGCTTAATTTCGAGATTTTGAGCTGCTGCTGTTTCAAAATTGTGTTTTAAAATGTTGGGTTTGTTGCCTAATTAGTGAATAATGAAGAAATTATTAAGAGTTTGTAACTTTGTAATGGGTAGTGGAAATGAACGTTAATTCTTATAAGAGACGGTTTCATGATAAACTTATGGTGACAGCTTTTACTATTTACATGCTTGATTTGCTCTAAGGCATAATGACACTCTTTGCGTTGTCTGCTAAATTGTTCAGCGGAAGCTTACGATCCACTTGATCCGAATGGTAATATTACTATCAGATGGGATATTATACAATGGAACCCAGATGGATATCTTGTAAGTACTGATAGATCGATCTTTCTTCTGACTATTTATCTGCAATGTGTGTTCGTCAATGAATATCGTTGATCAGTATGTGGTTTTCGCAGTTAAATTTGTCCAAATACGGAAATAGTGAAATAGGTTGGATGGGCGAGAAAGGAAAATGTAGTGAATTGGGTTGAACGGCTGAGAAAGGAACATATAGTGAGTTGGGTAGAATGGACCAAAAAGGAAAATGTAGTAAATCAAAATGAATCGTATTCATCGTAAAATTTCTGCTCTAGCATTTGGAAAAAATCCTTGTCTTTGCCTCAAATTATTGTTTTGCTTTAATGAGTTACTGTTTTTGTTTTATTACGTGGGCAGGCTACTGTGACAATGTTCAACTTTCAGCAATTCCGTCATATTCAATCCCCTTGATGGACTCTAGGATGGACACGGGCGAAGGAGGAGGTAATATGGAGCATGACAGGAAGCCTAACTACGGAGCAAGGAGATTGTTCGAAGTTTAGAGGGAACATTCCCAAATGTTGCATGAAGACTCCAACAGTGGTTGATTTGTTGCCTGGAACTCCTTACAACCTGCAATATGCAAATTGCTGCCGAGGAGGGGTATTGAACTCCTGGGCTCAGGACCCAACAACTGCTGTTAGTGCTTTCCAATTTAGTGTAGGTTCAGCAGGAACGACTAATAAAACGGTCAAGCTTCCGAGAAACTTCACTTTTCAAGGTCCAGTACCTGGCTACACTTGTGGCCCCGCAAAGATTGTGAAGCCTACCCAGTTTTGGACAGCGACCACTCAAGCTTTGAGTAAGTATCTTGTTTATAAAGCTCTGTCATTTCGGGTTGTTTTTCCTTTAGGCTTGATCCATGATATTTTACATGAATTACTACATGGTAATGGTGATTGTGCTTGGGCTGATTCGTGTTTTGTTAGATAATTTAAAGTTAATGCTGCCGCGTATATTCTATTTAGGATCTTTCTGCAAGAATGCTTTGCAACTGTGGAATAATCGTTTGTTTAAGATGCTAGTCTTCTTGCTGGTTCTGAATTGAGTTTCCTTTTGGCAGTGACTTGGAATGTTACTTGCACTTATTCTCGGTTCTTGGCTCATAAGACTCCCGCTTGTTGTGTTTCCCTCTCCGCGTTTTACAATGATACTATAATACCTTGCTCCTGTGAGTGTCGGAATATAACCCAACCAGGAAGTTGTGTCAAGTAAGTATATTCTGCGCAGGTTTTCGACACTTATTCATATATTCTTTCTCACGCTACCATAAAGGTTTACACTTTGCTCGCCACAATTTCAGGGCAGGTAATCCATATCCAGCATCGGTTGTATCAGCAGGCTCATCAAAAACTGGTAGTAATGCACCTCTGGTCCGGTGTACAAATCACATGTGTCCTATCCAAATCCATTGGCATGTCAAGGGCAATTACAAGGATTATTGGCGTGTAAAGGTCACTATTACGAACCTCAACTACAGAATGAACTATACTTCATGGAATTTGGTTGTGCAACATCCCAACTTCGATAACCTCACCCGAGCTTTCAGTTTCAATTACAAAGGATTCACCCCTTATCAAGGTTTAAGTAAGTACTTCTATCTATTACTTTATCTTAAACTTCACAACTTTCATCACTAGTCCTGTATGGGGATGTATATATTGTTTCTTAGCAAGTTGACATCTATTGTATATTGGTTTTGCAAGTATTCTAAGATGGGCAGTTTGATATGCAGATGATACCGGTATGCTCTGGGGAGTCAAGTCCTACAATGATGTACTCATGCAAGCCGGATGAAACTGCACTGAATCGACTTCGCTTTCCTAATAGAACAATTCAACCCTTATTTAAAGTGTCAGAGTTGTTCCGAATTTTAATAACTCACTTGTGAATCAAAGATGCCCCATAGGCCCATATTACTCATTTGTTATCATCTTGGTTGATGTATTGGGCTGATTTTTCAGTTCGAGTATACTTGAGTTTGTCGACTCAGTTCAATGTAGAATTGTAAGTAAAACTATCAAACGGGTCAGTCGAGTCGGGTTGTTTCATTTGTAGGGCCCTTGCCTACTAAAAGTGCCATAATATTTTCAAAGGGAAAACTATTGGTGATATAGTGAATTAGTGATGTAGTAATATGTGATTTATTGACTATGTCCTTTAGATGAACAGAGGGAGACATGGTTTGATAATGGGACCTTGGTCCATATCAACAACTTTTTATCATTTTTAGCGGCTTTATGTTGGTGATTCAATCATCTATGGTCCCCAAATAGTTCAAGTTTAACATAATTGTCATTTCGCCCATTTTATGTGATTAAAACGTTTATACTCCGTATTTATCAAGTTGTCATTGTGGTCATCGGTGTAACTGAACTAAAGCTCATCGGGTGTATTGTGGCTTGTTTGAATCGAGGAACACTGACTTTTGATCGGTGATGATACTACCATTGGAATGAGACTACATCCTCCGAGTTCTGATTCCGCCATTTGTGATCATTGTTATAAGGGTAGGTTTAGGATGGAGAAGGTGTGTGATTAGTAGTACTGGTGTGGTGTTTTGCATGGTAGAGCCTAAGCTGAAATATTTAGAGCGTTTACCACACCATGTAGTCACGTACTCTGTACAAATACAGTTATACTAATAAACATGTTGCACCATTATTCACTGTTCAATGTTCATGTGAGCCAGCTACCAGTTCACAATTGTTATTCATGGTACTCTGTAGTAAATTGTGACGGTGAGGGTATAGGTATTGTTCAAAAGTTCTCAAATTCCGCCCCCTTTTAAATTCTTATTGTACAAGTAAGGCTAGTTTAAACTTTTCCAATCCTAATTTATGTAACCTAAATCAAATATTCAATAACTGATTCAACGCTTCTTCCCCTCTCTCCTTCTCCATATTTTTCTAACTGATTCTAAAATACTCCCTCCTACCCATAACTAATGTCCCATTTTCCAATTTTGTTTACCAACACAAATGTCTCATTTGACATATTTATGACTCTCCTACCCTTTGCTCTTTTCATTATTAACAACCCAACCCACTATTACCCATTACTTTTCATTATTTAACTCACTTTTTTCTTACCCTCAAAACAATACTTTTCATTATTTAACTCTATTCCTTAATTCCCGTACCCCTACCCAAATGGGACATTAGTTATGGGTAGGAGGGAGTATGCAGTTACTAGATTTTTCTTCACTATATTTTTTTATCTATAAGAAATCGCCGATTATAAATCAAAATCAAAGATCTATACTCAAGTATTACAATCTATGGATGATGAAGAGTCTACGGCGAATGCTACAAATTTATTATCAACAATTGACAAAGGAGTTTTAAAGGATTCTGGAATATCAATGGAAATTGATGAATTTAATCAAGTATCAACGAGAAAATCTCATGTGCAAGGTAATTGTGATTTTTGTTCAGTTTGTTTGTTATTAATTACAATTTTCGTTTAGCTCGAGAAAATTACACGAG
>JAGPOY010001556.1:2962-19948 GCA_018983105.1 Silene uniflora
TGCATTAACTGCATCTCAACTTTAGCACGAGCGCTAGCTGCCATGGCTTTAGCCTGCTTCTTCCTTTGGCTCTTGGTAATATTCTTTCCCTTGAGCGGAGTCACTTGATTTACAAGTTTCAGTTCTCCCAGCGGCTTCCTGACAGTTCCCAACACCTGCATGCCCTTAAGACCTTTGCTCGAACTACCAGCCTCAAGATACTTTATCCTTTTCATCGAACGGCGCTAATAAGCAGGTACCTATTTAGGGTCGTTCGGTATAGCCTGACTCTGTACCAATTCAAAGTGCAGTATGTCAGCACACCTGAAACACATGTTCCTCCTGAGATTTTTCATGCTCATAACCAGTCGTGCATAGGTTGGATCAAGTTCCAAGGTTTCCTTGTAGGTCTTAGTGACCACTCCTTCAACTTCTTTTCCAGATTTTCCCTTGATAGCTTCTAGAATCTTGTCTTTCCCCGCAAGATCCAATGCTTCTTCATCAATTGGCAAGAGAGTGATCCTCACTTTTTGCACCAATTTGTCTACAAAAGCCCTGAACACCTGGCACTAATCTGTAGTGTGGAGTTCAATCATATGCCACTTGCAATTTCCATCCATTTCCATATTCTCCACTTTCGGGAAGACCGACAAACGCTGGTCCACCAAAGCGCCAAACAAGCGCTGAGCTCGTTCTTCCTGCAAATCATCAGCAGAAATACTTGACTTAGAGAAATCAAACATATTGCATTCGACATTCAAAACCGAAAAAGGATCATCGTCCGTCTTGACGTTGTCTTCCTTTGAGAACAAAATTCGACCACTATCAATCAAATCCTGCAAAACATTGCGAAATACAAAACAATCATTTGTAGTGTGTGACCGAGCATTATGCCATAAACAAAGAGTTTTCCCTTTTGTTTCCAGCGCTGAGGGAACTTTATGATTCCCTTTTAGTCGAATAATATTATTGGCATGTAAGTGCCTGGATATTTCTTCTCCTTTTGTTATGTTAAACGTATAAAGACGTTTTTTACTATTTTTCATATCTCTACTAGCAGAGACTTCTTTCTTTTCTAATATTGGACACTGATATGGAGGACCTTTTGAGATTTCTGCTAAATTTATCTCACAAAACTCCTCTTCCTCCTCCAAATTCATACAATTAAACGCCCTTTGTTTCTGTTAGCTTTCTTTACTCAACACTTGTTCATATTTACTTACTGATTCCGTAAGTTCCGTAAAATTTCTAAAGATGATTCCATCGAATCACTTTCTAAAAGGTATGACCAAGCCATCCTGAGCGATCCGTATAAACTCGCCTTCTGGCAAAGTTAAATGACATCTTATCTTAGCATTTTTAAATCTAGTTAAATATTCATCACCAGATTGTTCTGTCTTCTGCTGAACTCTTGTTAGATCGCTAATAGTTATACCAGAATCTATCCTAGTGAAATGATTATGGAATTGATTCTTCATAGTTTTCCAATCCGGAATTGATTTGGGCGCTAAATGAACATACCAACTGAAAGCAGTTTTAGTTACGGAACTAGGAAATAACCTCAATTTCAGGTAATCATTATCCGCAGCCTCTCTACATTGACTCGTAAATCGAGTCAAATGTTCTATGGTCGACGCATCCCCGTCTCTAGAGAACAGAGTAAAATCAGGTATTTTATACCCCGGCGGATATGGATATTGTCTATCCACCCATTCAGGATACGACTTTTCATGTCGTACCCGCCGATTTCTTTGATTTCCAGCGTTCATATAATTTTCAATCATATGTTCAACCTGCGCCATAAATGGCATCGGAATAGCACCATAGGTTTGTCCTTGATCAGGAAATTGCTCAGGTAGATACTGATAAAATGGGTTCCTGGGGTTCCCTCATGCTCTGGCATAGGGATTGTTACGGCCAGCCTGGCTAAGGTTTTGCCCGCGGAAACATGGATCATTGTGTCCAATACCATTACCAACATTCACCTGCCCTCTGAAATCCTGAGGCTCTGAGGTCCACCTATGACCCATCCAATCGCTCATGTATGGGGGAGGTTGTGCGCGGTTATCCCTTATGGGATAGCCCAATGGAGGATCTAGCCCCCCATTCCCAGCAATTGGTTGTGCGCATGGGGTAGGATAATCACCTTGATACAGTGGTATCCTATTGGCGTCCAGCTTTAGTCCTGGTAAACGAGTACCATTATAATCAACACCTCGCTCAACAGGAACACGACGCTGGAAACCAAATGCATTTTGATTATTGCCATAACGCCTTGATGATTCACCTTGTTCGAACGTCCGAGTACAAGCGCTAGGACGTTCGAAAGATGCTTCATATGCTCTAGACTATGTAGGTAACGGATTTCGTGATCTAGGCACACTACAACCAATGTTAATGGTTCTAGGATCGCCCCTAATATTTTCTCCACTATTCATTCGTGCGTTCATTTCTTGGAACCCATCATCCAGTAATTTACATAACCGCTCATTCAAACAGTTATGACGAGCTATCAAAGGCTCTAAATGGCTGACAATTTCGTGGGCAACGTTTCTTGATAACGCCCCATGATTAGCGCTTAAGAGATCTTTCATCTCTTGGATCACCCTTACTAACTCCCTTGACCTATTATTTTCAAGGTCTTCGGCAGTTGACTTTACAATATTTGTAAAGATTCTAGCATTTTCTTGGGTAAATATTTGATAATGCTCATGAAAATCATTTCTCATGGCTTCTCGTACCTCTGATAACACATTAGACAAGGATCCTACATATTTTTTATGTAGCTTGCGTAGGTAACGCTTGTTAGCATCCTCTAAGTCATCCGCCGTGCTTCTTGCATGGTCGGATCCGTCATGTGTATTAAGAAATTCATCATTAGGAGTAGACATTTCTCGGGTAGTCTCCAATGAATCATTGCTAGATGATTTACGTAAGGTAACATTCTCATCATGAACATTTTGTTCCTGATTTGATTCGTCCGCTTCCCTCATTCTAGACCTTGATCTAGTTGAGTACATTTCCCACTTTAAAATGAGATTGATTAGTTGGAAGGATCAATTTATATCAAATCTCCCACTGTGTTCGCCAAAAACTTGTTTTTGTGGAAACAAGCAAAGTACCTTAAGGTACCGTGGAGGTCGTAACTACCCTCCTACACTTTGTGATCTACCCTTAAATGCAAGGTTTGAGTCACGGTTGTAGATGCGTAATCTAATTAGTGTTAAATTACTTCAAGTAATTTAACACCTTCGGATTGAATGATTCAATTAACCAAATAATAACACAAGAATTCCAAATGATACTTATATATCATGAAATATCGTTAACACAACACAAACCAAAGTCCTCGAAAGTAATCCTTGTGGTCGACGATAAGCTAAATTACAAACTCAGGGATAGATGGCGGAATACCTCCATGATCGGATGGGCACCGCCTTGCTACGACTAAAGCTACGCTAAACTAAGATCTAAGATAGACAACGTTGTAGTTTGTTTGATTTGACGTTGAGTTGTCTTTTGCTCGGTGGGGAAGGGTCTCGTTATATAGACATTTCATCCTATAACCGCCCGAGTAGTGGGGAGTGGTTGAATAACTACTCTAATCCGCTGGATTAATTCCCCAGACCGCTGGACTTCTGTTCTTCCGGATGCTTCTTGAGCCTGACCTTCATTTATAGCGTCCAGTCTTGCACCGGCCCAATTACTAGCCCCTTTGTTATGGGCCTATCATCCCTTAGCATCATAAATGTCTAGGGCCGTTATTTTTTAGTGCTAACCACCGGTCATAGAAAAGATTTCTTGAGGTAAGGAAACTAGGTCAATCGAAATCGACCTATACCATCCTTGCGGATGAAAACGGTAATTGAAAGTTAGAAGAAACAACTTTCGAATTACCCATAGAACATCGAAAATAAGGGAAACAAATGACCCAAAAAATAACTCTCAAATAAGTTCGAGCCAAACTTTGAAATCCCAAAACAAAAAAGAAAAAAGAAAAAAAAAACTAATGAAATGCAGGTAAGTGGGGAATCAAGAGGAAACCAATCCTCTATTCGTCAATTTATGATCAATGTGCCTTTTTTAGGGGGATATATCAATTACACAAAATCTCATTGAAGACACACCATATCCGTCACAAATGAAGACGGATACCATTTCCTTTCACAAAATACCCATTAAAAAGTGAGTGGTGGAGCACATGGGGGTGCCCACCTTGTCCCCTCTACCCATTTCCCCTCACAAATTACCCGTTGCAAGATCCAACCCGTCTTCAGCAAGACTTTTTGTACCAATTAATGGATTCCTAAGGTAAGTGGGTAACTCATAGATTACGTTAATTCGTCAATGATAGTCAGAATGAGAATGATTAATTAACAACTAATCCAATAAAAAAGTCTTATCATTTGACTACTAGCTAGTTAGCGTGTTACTTAAGAGTAGAAGACGACTTTGTTGTGTTGGGGACTTGGGGCGTCGGTTGCATGTACTATTTAGGAGTAAGGATCCTCATGAAATCGTTTCCCACGTTTTCTTATTTGGTTTAACAAAAAAAATTATTTGCAGATGACCATTTTTATCATTTTAAAAACACAGGTTTTGTGACCATTTATTAGTCAAATATTTTTCAAAAGTTGTTACATTCGACAGTAAAATGATCTCCAAACATTGTCTGTTTGGAAAAGATAAAAATGAGCCGTATTAACGGAGATGTTGATTTAATTTGTTTGAACCAATATTAATGGATCTCTTGCTGTTAGTTGGTTCCACACTTGTACAATGCATTCATGCATGTCGCCTATAATTATATCAATCGAACTATATTATAAATACCATGTTTGGGAGTTGGTTTAGGACTTGAGATGTTTGAAAGTCTCCATCAAACGGTCAATGATCTGTTTGTTGGAGGAAATCCTGAATACAGTTTTAGTCAAGGTAACATCCCAAGTTCATATTTAATACGAGTAAATAGGTAATAGAGTGTGAATATGTTGTATGCTAGGAAGTTTCGTCGGTGTTTGTAATTGTCCACATTCAATAAAACACATAACATCGGGGTTCGCCCCTCTTGTGTACCAAAAAAATAAAACACATAACAGGAGAGAGATTCGATAACAGACAAATAAGATAGCGTTACTGTTTGATATTTAGTTTCACTATGGTTGAGGAACCATCAAGGCCTAAGTTGCAAGTAACAACTTAAAGATTCAATAACGACTTTGAACAACAAGAAGTGATCCTTGAAATAGTCTTATACGAAGTAACACCTTGGGCGAAAAAATGTTTTCCATCATCCAATTTTTGCAACTTTGAGTCTTGTGTTGCATTAAAAAGAGCATAGATATGTGCACGCACGATTGGTGGTGCCGTGGTGGTACTTTTAATGTTCGATGGTTTAAGGTCGTGAATGATGGTGCTCGGGGGCGGGGGTTGGTGGTGGTCTTATTCGATGGATAAGGGTGGTTTGTGATGATGGATGGTGGTGCATTACTTCATTGAAAGGGAAAGAATAGAGAAAATGAGTGGAAAATTAGAGGGGTAAATTTGAAAATATCGTATAGGAGTATAAATTATGACATCTATAAAATAGTAGGTACCGTGCTTTGAAATTGAAAAATTAAATTGAATTGAATTGAATTAGACTAAATTTATTGCCTGAATGAAATTGAGAAACTTCTAATTAAGCTGAATTGAACGTTAACTTAAATGAAAATGAAAACTAAGGCTCTGTTTGGCAAAACTAACTGAAAAGATACTTAAACCCTGAAAAATGAAAAGCTAACTGAAACCTGAAAATGTAGCTGGTAAGGTAGCTGAAAATTAAGAGCTGATATGGTAACTCATTATATGAAACAAGTGTAGCAAATTAATTGAAAATGTAGTTTATTTTGATGAAATGACAAAAAATGATATAAAAATCAGGATTATACATTCTGTTACCACCTGTGGATTGCACGGGTTCAAAAACTAGTTAACTACTCCCTCCCATCCAGACCAAAGGTAACACTTACTTTATCACATTTCCCGAAACACGTTTTGCAACGCGGATATCTTTAGTACTATAGATTGAAGGGGTAAAAAGGGAACAAAAATCAGGATCAGGTACCTGAAATCTCAAATGTTACTCTGGTTAGCATTTTATTTCAGGTAGCTTATTTGAGCAAATAAACTGTTTGTCAAACACTTGCAAAAATATAAGCTACCTAAAATTGTGGTCAAATAAACTACTTTAACCAAATAAAATACCTGAAATGCTTTGTCAAATAGAGCATAAGACCATAAATATAGGGTCTTAATTATGATCTTTCTTCCCAATAGGTGTAAACTTAAATAAATTTAAGTTACTTTACTTTGTAAGATTGGTCAATGTGATTTGTTCTTACCCGCGGTAAATCGCGTAGTAGGTTAAGCTAAAATCTAATGTAACTACTTCTTACAAAAAGGCTACAGATACACATTGTGTAGGAAAATTCTATTGCGTATGGAAAATCCCATACACAATGTGTATCCGTATGAGCTTTCTACTTCTTATTTTACTACTCCGTATTAGGAATATAGATATTTGCGGAGCCATGAAGATTGTATCTTATTACTCCGTATGTAACATGTCGTCGCAATTTGTCATTGGCTCACTCATATGGTTCAAAATTTTAAATTAAATCGCAATAAGCAAGGCTGGAACATACGGGTTTTTAAGATTTTCAATACCGCTCAGCCTTAGTAGAAGTGGGTAGCTTAGCGGGACTGGGTGGCCGGTGGGAAATGGGGATTTGCCCAAGATTTTTGGAATTCATTTATTTCTTTCCGGAGTGGCTGGGAGACTCTCAAGGCCCGGTTTAAAGTATAAAATTGGGCCCTAAATTTGTAAAACTGAATGAATGAAAATTGAAGAGCGGCATTAATAACAAATATTGTTAAACTAGCAAAACTCAATTACCAATCTTGTTGCTGTTGCGAATCGAACACAGGCCTCTAGGAGTCCAAGTAGTTAACTGAGTAGAAAAAAACGGACTCAACCATGAGAGATCATTGTTAATTCTAATACCATATTGTATACTTATCTCTTCTTTCTTATTTGTAATTTTGGGGGCCCGGTTCATTTGAACCGGTTGAACCCATCATTAGCCGGCCTTGGCAATAAATCTCACTAAAACGACATTATTCGTCTTACGCGAAGCAAGTGCATAGAAAACAAGTGTAATACTTGGTTTGTAGGCTATCACGTACATTCGAGGGTTTACTAATTACGCATCGAAAGTGAAGACGACGGGGTTTCCTTGTCACCCAAAAAAAAGTGTTGACTTTGTTCAACATGTACTCATGAATTCATCTATTCCTAACCTCTAATAATTACTTAACAATTCCACAATCCACAATTATTAACTTCCATAATAATAATAATAATACTTAATTATAGACTCATTTCCTTCCAAACCATACACATTATCACATCACCATTATTCTAATATAAACTCAACACCTTAGTTGTTACTTGAAAATAATGCCACACCTTAACAATCATCATACATAGATACATACAACTATACAAGTATACAAGAATACAACCCCCCACCTCCCCTACACTCAACCATAAACTCCCTATCATAAAAACACCACCCAAACTTCTTCATTTTACCTTTAAACCAAAACACACAACTAAACTAAACCCATTTTATTCCTTTACAGAAAATGGCTGAAAAAGTATACCCAGCTACCAAACTAAACCCACCACCGGCCGCCGCCACCGGTCCACCTAAACCAACCCAACCATACAACCAACCCCGTCCTAGACCCGTTTACAGACCGCCACAAACCAGACCATCCCGGTCCTGCTCCGGTCGAAGATGCTGCTGTTTAACCTTCTTATACACACTAATCGCTCTTCTAATTCTCCTTCTCCTAGCCGCCATTACTGCCTGCATCTTTTACTTACTCTACCACCCAAAACACCCTACATTTTCAGTCAACTCGATCCGAACAACCCGGTTTAACCTAACCCAACCGGACTCATCCGGGTTCGCACACATCAACTCCCGGTTCGACTTCACCTTAACCGCAAAAAACCCAAACTCCAAAAAAATAACCTTCGTATACGAACCAATGACGCTGATGCTAACCTCAGCGGGTGTGGAATCCGGAAACGGGTCAGCACCCGGGTTCACACACGTGGCGGGGAACACCACCGTGTTGCACGTGACTGTAGCGAGTGACGCGACTCGGGATCTTGACTCGGACTCGGTGAGTCGACTCAGATCCGATCTTAAGAAGAAGGTGGGATTCCCTGTGACGGTGGAGCTTGATACAATGGTGCACCTTCAGATGGGGAATGTTAAGACTAAGAAAGTAGGCGTGCGTGTCACGTGCGATGGGATTAAAGGGTTTCAGCCTAAGAATGCTACGTCTAAGGTTGGTACACTTGGTACGACGTCGTCTGCTAAGTGTAAGGTTGATCTTAGGATTAAGATCTGGAAGTTTACGTTTTAATTTAAATCGTCTTTTTTTTTTTAATGGTTTGATTTAAAATTTGTTTTTCATTTATATATATATATTTAAAAATTTAATATTGTTGGGCAAAAGGTTCATTCAATCTTGGGATCGTGGCTTGGCTTGTAATAACCTTTGTTTTTGTGTGTGAATTTTATGTTTAATATTGAAAGAAATTGTTACTCTGTACTAGAAACATTTGCTAATATAATTACGAACAAATATTACACAAGTATATTGTAAAGCGGATTTGTATGTGACATGAATTCTTATTTGTGTAAAATCGTCTTACAAGTGACTCAGTAGTGGAATGTGAGCAAAAATAAATTTAGTTTATTGTGTATTAGTGGTTGTAATAATTATGATGATTATGATTGTGGTTGAGTAGTTTTGCGTAAATTGGGAAAAGAGAAGGAACTAGATTCGTTCCTTGATTAGTGCGTCGTATATTTTGGCGAAGAGGGTGATTACTGATTAGTGCGTTGTAAGTTGCGTAGTATGTGGACTTTTGGGGTTTAATTAAAGACACCGACTACTAGAAGTAGTAGTCAATGTGGTATCATTAGACTTTGTGTGAGACATAAATGCATATAATAGTCATTCTTGCTTGTGACGAAAAGTAACTTATAATGACTTCTAATGAAGAGTAACTTGCGATATGCTCAGTAAGTGACAGCTAACAAACACCCCTCGATCTAACATTATTTTAATCGGCTATGGGACGTCACAAACTTGTGACATGTCAAAAATGTATGATAATTGTTGAAGTTCCGTCTTCTATGTTTAATTATTTCTAGTCTCTAAACAAGATGACATTAATATGGGATTGAGCATAGTAGATTTGATACGGAATAGTTATCGTACTACATACAAGATACAAGTTACAACGAAAATCTCCTCTGGGATTCACTTGTGCGGTGTTACCTCATAATACGAATATTATTTTGCATAGCCATTTGAATTTGCATCGGTTTTAGAAGACTTACGGAGTTACTGGGGTGTAAATTGGAGTCGGAACTAATATTTTCGCTCTCATCACGAGTTACAAACTATGGGGTACAAAGTAATACTCGAAACAACTTGTAATCGAACCTACCAAAGGGTGTGGGTGAGTGTGTGTGTGGCACCGTACTCTTGTTAGCAAAGGTTTCGAAACATGGTACTCATGTCTCTCCCAAACATCAAGGATATTACTTTGAGAAGCGCGCGAAAGTAAACTAATTTTAAATTCGTGCAACATTATACGGATTTTTTATCATCGAAATTTCACTACACACTAAGAAATTGGAAAAATTAATGTATATTCGAGCTTTAAAAATCCCTACAATGAGGACAAAGAAAAAAAGATAGCGTGAGTGACAAAAATTCTTGTGTCCTCCGAGAGGACCATCCTCCTTACACTCAAGCCATTATAATACTTTAATTACTCAAGTCGTTATTATATTTTATTTGGTGGATTACTTTTAAATGTGAAGATGGTCTTCTGGAGGACACAAGAATTTTTCAGTGGGTGAAGAAGGGTCAAGTATGTGGAAACGGACGAAAATGACAGAAACACAGAAACATTAGACAAAGACGGCAAGAAGGAGACAAGACGAGTCCTAAGTCCTAACTATTGAAAGCAACTATATACGGCGGTGGAGCATATATTACATGTTGTAATTATCCTCGTTGTCATCAACTCAACACTAATAATCATCCTCATTATGATTCGGCTAATAAAATACCCAAAGCGTCTCATCGTAGATGACCAATGTCCGTCTAAAGTAAGTTGTAGACGGATAGTGGTCCTCTCACAAAATGAAAGATTGAAAGTGGAAGATTCATTTTCCACCCACTTCCACTGTCTACTAGCTTTTGTGAACGTGACACTATCCATCTACAACTTTAGACGAAATTGTCCGTCCAAAGTGAAAATTTGTGTAAAATACCTACTTTATCCATCTCTTGTTTTTTTCCCTTCTTTGAATCATTCCAAATTACTACTCTTGTATTTAAATTTAGTAAGGGAAATAAAAGTGACATTCTTGTCCCTATCAGCCATCGAGACCTAGCTAGTAGTAAAGTGTAGCACTTTTTACCCAAACTTTCAAAAAATGGTTAGTATTATTAATTTTGCTATCCAAAAATTCGTAAATTCGCTACCCCAAAATTTTCTTTCTAGGTTCGTCCCTGGTAGTATTATCAGCTAAAGTAACTAGAACCTCCCTTGTGATACTTCAATTGTAATAACTTTTTGTTTAAAACGTGTATATATTCATCTTAAGCTTATGACAGATCAAATGTGCTACTCCCTCCGTTCCGGTGAATTGTTTACAGTTTCCTAATCGGGGGGTACGGATGAAATGTTTACACTTTCTATTTTTGGTAAACTATGGGCCATGTGGATTGTGGGCCTATTTTGCTTAATCATTCAATTAATTCTTAATCACTCCTCATTATCTTCTCAAAACCCTACCTCACAACCTCATTTCCGTCTTCCTACTCTTCATAGCGCCGCGCCTCTCTCTCTAAAACACTCTCTCTCTCTCTCTCTCTCTCTCTCTCTTATCAGACACTCATCTCTCTCTCACACACACACAAAACCTACCCTATATCGGGTTGTCTTCGATGGAAATCTTGCTTCTTGTACTTCATGTTCATGATAAACCGTACCCGCAACTTTTCTTTATCTTTCTTCGACTTCGTCTACGAACCTTTCATCAGGAGATATGGTGGTAAGGTGGTTCAGATAGAACCCAAACAAAGAACCCGAGGAAGCCTACCGTCGGGGTATATTTATATTTGAATGAATCATATTTGAATGAATCATGTGGGTAATAGGCTTTCTTCATCATTCACAATTACTTCATTAATTGTCGTTTTCAATCTATTTTTGTAATTTCTAGGATTGTCTGTATCATCTACTCATGGCTATCTTCGACATTCAGATTCGTTAGTGCCTGCATCTTCGACATTTCTGAAGAGATTGTGGTCTTGTGATTTTCAGGGAGGATGAATTCGATATGGCCACAAGAAAGAGGAAAAGGTTGTTGATGGTGAAGTGTGATATCACTTTGGATATGGAACTTGATGGCCACATTGGTATGTGGATTGATCCTCAAGACTGAATACAAGCCTTCAATTGTGACGGACCTTGATTGGGGTAGGAGTAGAAGTATGAGTTTAGAATTTGGTGGAAAATGTCCCTCCAAAAGTTTCATGCTTGTAAGATCTTAATATTGAAGATGTATGTCCCAAAAGTATTGTTTAATGAAAGTAATTATTGTATTAATGGAAGTGATTAAGATTTGTTTAACCAAGCAACTTGCATTCTCTCTCCTTACCTAGTTATTTGTGCAAAATACAAGTGTAAACAACTCACCGGAACGGAGGGAGTACAATACTACTCAAGCTAATGGCCATAAATCATGAATCTAACTCAAAAATAAATCAAAAACTATAGCATATATACTTCGTAGAAGAGTATGATGAATTGCCTATCTATCGAACAATTTCAGCATTGTTTTTGTGGTACCATGATCACACTACATGTTGGTTCTTATCAACAACATAAATTCAGGTTGACATTTCAAATCGAACTTGTTGCAACTTTAATGGAAACTTTTTGTGGTACCATTATTCTTTAATTTTAGACCATAGACTGCTCTAAATAACGTTAAGATCACTATGATATGACATTTCAGCTATCATGCTCCAACCATACCGGATTTTTTTTGCGGTCATCTTGATATTTTTCTTCCCCCAAAGGCCAAAACAACCTTGATCACTATTCACTAGTACTCGTAATGTTGTAACTTGTAAGAATTTTAAAATTTAAGTGAGACTCGAAAGTCGAACCCTTTTTTCATTATCTTTCTCGTTTTTTTAAATTCTTCAGAAATTTTCCATGGTACCCCGTACTCTTATGGTTTGTTTGTCCATGGTACCATTGACAAATATTAAACCTTAAGGGTATTATTGACACATTCTTAAATACAAGGGAACCATGGACAAAGTGACAAATCATAAAAGATACTGTCGAAAATCTCCGAATTTTTTTTCACTAGATTTCCGGACTTGGACTACGCCGCCCATCGTTAATAATAATTACGATAAACAACATTGCTTCTCAAATTGGTTATCTACACGAATACACTATTTACTACAATTTTTTGTTGTAACGGAAATAATTAAGTTGAGAACAGGAATAATAGAGAATAACAAGAATTATAAATTGGAATAGTCCGGAAGGGTGAATTTTAGTGGTTAAAACTTGGGTGAAATTCGAAGAAGACTCAGGTTCAAGTCTCTCAAAGAGCAATCTTTCGGAGTATTTATGGCCCGAGTTCATGACTTTGAGCCTATCACTCATGAGTGGCTTGCCTAGTATACGTGGTTTGCAGACTATAACGTATACCAAGGGTTTACCCTGTGCACCAAAGGTAGCGGCTGCGGGTTCCCTCATTATAAAAAAATAAAATAAAAAAAATCGTAATAGCATCAATTTTCCGCGGGGCACATGAATTTGGGCTAATTAATATAATTCATATTGGCATATGGCCCACATTGCATGTTTCTGCTAGTTATGCATGTTGGGCCATTTTTGTTTCTTTGCTGGGCTGAATAATGTTTCCTATCACTATCATTCTTATCATCATTTCTTTTTCCCCCCTCCTTAAATTAGCCCACCATTAAAAGTTGAAAGTTATGTTGATTGTGACTTCGTTTGAAAACTACTTCGTACACGATACTCTTTTCATGCATTTTATTTGCAAAGTGTTTGAACAAAATCTCCCTATATTATGAACAAGCGTATGAAAATGGAATAAATATAAATTGTACTCGGTATATGATTTATGTGTTCAATTGACGCTTTGGCTAAAAATTAAGGATATATTTTCTTTTATAAATCATTCGTATCCAGAGGCGAGGACAGAAATTTAATTTTGGTGTAGCAAAATATTTAGCCAAAGTAAAATGTATAGATAATTAGTGTAAAAGCGGTAAATATTGGTGTAGCAAATCACAACATTTTAACCGAATTTTTCGTTTTCGGTGTAGCGGCTGCTACACCATGGGCCTTAGTGGCCTCGCCCCTGTTCGTATCTTTAGTCTTTACCCTCTTTAGTTGCTAAGAGCCGGCTTGCATAAAAATAAAAGAGATTCAAAAACAATATGTAAGTTACTTAAACACTCTAATATGAAGATATCAACAAATCGATAATAAAATTAAGACCTCAACGAATCTCAAATTTTAATTGAATGAATTATTTATATAGTCTTCCCTATCACAAAATCATTTTCAAGACAAATATATCCGTTTTATAATTAAAGCAGGTCAAATATGATAGATGAAACAAAAACAAATTGTCTAAAAACTAAAAAAAACTTGTGCGATGGCTCAGATTCAGTATGATTCGGTCCACCCCCAATCGCCGGGCTTGCTAAGGCCTAAGAGCAGGTCAAAGACCTCGCTTTCAAGCTAGCCTAGTGATCTGCTTTCAAGATCGTTGATTTTCCTATTTATACAGGTTTTATTTGATTTGTTTTAATCTTCAACAGATATGCCCAGACCATCTACCTTATATGTAACTCAAGGTCCCGAACCATTTGATTGAATTTCTAATCGATAAAATGGCTGTTAATGTATAATTTTATATAGATTATATAAATAAATATATAGTCTAATAGTCCTTAGTGTGCAGTCGTGGATGATTATTTAGTCATTCAAGATGTTGTTGGAGCAAGGCCCTGTTCTTTTGGACTGTAAGTCACTTAATTTCAGATCACTTCAGATCCTATAAGTTCAGTTCAGTTCAGTTCAGATCCATTAAGTTCCGTTCAGATCCTATAAGTTCAGTTAAGTTCAGATCCTATAAGTTCAGTTCAGTTCAATTCAGATCCTATAAGTTCAGTTCAGATCCTATAAGTTCAGTTCAGATCCTATAAGTTCAGTTCAGTTCAGATCCTATAAATTCAGTTAAGAAAAATTATATACGAAATATTATTCCTAAAAACCGATACAAAAATATTTCACATTAATTATTCGAATCACATTATTAAAAAAAAATACACAAAAAAAAACTTAATAACACTCCCTCATTAATAACACAAATTGAATTACTCACCACCCCCCTCATAACTCAGTACATTCAGACATGTTTGATAAAAAGCGGAAGAAGGTCATCTATAAGGCCAGGTAGGAAACAACATAGTCAAAAACATTTGGCGGTGCCATGGATTCTTTGTCGAGAGTGATAGTGAAGATGAAAGTAGTGATGATGATTACGATAATATGGAAACAAATGGTTAGAAAAAATATGTAATATGTGATTTATTTTTTATCGTAATGTAATCGCTGTATAATGTATGAACAAATCAATATATATAAAGCGAACAAACTTTTATCTTACCTTGTATTAATGTCCACTTTTCGCAAGTAGTAGTAGTAATAAAAATAACAATAATAATAATTATTAAATTAAATTAAGTTAAGTTAACTTAAGTTAATTTAATTTAATTTAAGTAATAATAATAATAGTTAAGTTAAATAAATTAAGTTAATTTAAGTTCGGATCTTATAAGTTCAGTTCAGATCCTATAAGTTCAGTTCAGATCCTATAAGTTCAGTACAATTCAGTTCAGATCCTATAAGTTCAGTTCAGTTCAGTTCAGATCCTATAAGTTCAGTTCAGTTCAGTTCAGATCCTATAAGTTCAGTTCAGTTCAGTTCAGATCCTATAAGTTCAGTTCAGTTCAGATCTTATAAGTTTCAGTCCAAAAGAACAGGGCTCAAATACAATAACATATGGCGCATAAAATGAAATAATGCATAATGAATATGTGTTTCTTTATTTAAAATATATTTATTATGGGTGTCACATAAATAATGATGTCGGCATGGCAGATAATTTGATGGATGGTAGATCATGCAAGTATGCGACGTATATCATATGCACGTATTGATAACCACACAATTGTCATATAATCTGCCGAGTATCTCATTAATTATAAGTTCTGTCCAATTGTAGACGATTATTCTCCATCAACCATAGGATCCTCATCAAAATAATTGATCCAAATTTTGATTTGTATGTAAAATATGGCAGGATGTGATCATGCTTAGTTGGCTACTTGATACGTTCAAGTTCCTTGACTAATTAATTAATCAAGATTATATTCCTGATTTGCGAATTAGTTCACCCTTCATTAGGCATTTAGGTATAGGAGTACTCCATGTCTCCATCGTTTGGTGGTATAAGTGTATAACTAATGTAAATTTATTATTTAACGTAAAATATAAAATGTTCCTCTTTATTCTCGTCGATTGTTATCTATTTTCGTTTTGACGTATATCACACAATTGTTATCCTCATAAAAATTATGGGAGTATGTAGTTCGTTATAAGTTTCATGCTCTTATTTTAAATAATTATAATTATATACTATAAAAAAAAGTCTTTGTCAAAATTAACATCGTTTATTTAAATAGACAAAAAATAAAAATAAAAATGAAGTGAGTTTAATTCAACAACGAAAGCCTTTCATTAACCATTACGTAAACGTAGTATTCTATTGTTCAATGGCATATTAATTGTGATGACCAAACACACATGCATGAAACACTTGAGTACGAACAACTTAAACTAAGTGTATTACCTAATTAAACTACCAATTTAGAATTACATTCTAAAAACTTAATCATAGACGAAATCCTCAATGTCCCCTTGTCAACAATCGTAGTGTTGGAAAAGGTTTATCCTTTTCACGACATGTACATACAACAATATACAAGTTATAACTACATACTCATAAATGTGTTCTCTACGTGCGTGCTCCATTGCTCCAATGACCTAAAATAGCTTCATAACTTGGCAAAATGAGTGGTTATTATGAATAATATTACTTGTCTTAAATTGAAGTTGATTACCCAATAATTTACATTTGCTTTATTTTACCCTTATAAATAAAGTAAATGTAAACTATTCACTAGAATATAGGGAGTACTATACACCTAGCTAATAAGATTTTGGCTGCCTAACTAGATCGTTACGAAGAACTAACTTGAGCAGAGGTCAGTAGATCAGAGGACCTTAGTTATGTCATGAGGGGTCAGACTCCCTATTGGTTTTCATTTTTTCAGTATAAAGTTATCACCTACCCGACCTCCTTTGGCTCAATGATTGAGTCTTAAATATTCACACGTGATATTAATAGTTTAAATCTCGACTCCTCTTATAATTTACTCCAAGCTCCGCCACTAAAGTAGATGAGGGACATAGAAAGTGACCACCTAGATTTTGCTTTGATGTGGTTTCAAAGTCACAAATAATTTGAGAGAATGTTGTAATTCTAGGCTTTTTAAGTACAAAGATTTGGGAGTAAACGTTTCAGCTAGGTAATGGATATTCATATTTATATAGTAAGAAAGTTGTTGCACGAAGAAAACAGTAAGGCATATGAAGTACAATGTATTAAAACGTACAACTATATATAATACCGTCTCACAAAGGAAAAGAAGCGGGTTTGGATATTTGGCCCA
>JAGPOY010001557.1:0-16981 GCA_018983105.1 Silene uniflora
TAACATGAATACCTGAAGTGGAAGCAACACTTCCATTCTTCACATCTTCCAAATACCTTTTGCAGTTCCTCTTCCAATGCCCCTTTTCATTACAATAATGACAGACATCTTCAGAAGGCTTACCCTTTACTGACTTGGGCTTAGATTTGAGTTTGGCAACAATTGCCTTACCCTTACCCTTATCTGAACCTTGCTTTTTAAAGCCCTTTCCTTTCTGTATCATCAGAACATTAGAGGTAGAAGCCTTTTTAATGCTAGGCTCAGCTGTCTTAAGCATCCCATGCAATTCTTTCAGAGATTTGTCCAAGTTATGCATATTAATTATAATTCAAAATAAAATCATTATAACTTGGATTCAAGGACTGAAGCACAATATCAGTAGCCAACTGTTGGCTTATTCCAGCATCAAGTCTTTCAAGGTTATCAAAATAACCTATCATTTTTATGACATGTGGACTAACAGGCTCATCTTTTCCCATCTTACAGTCAAAGATAGCCTTAACAGTATTGTACCTTTCAGTTCTTGCTTGTTCCTGAAACATAGCTTTCAGGTTTTCAACAATCTCATATGCTGACTCCACGTTTTCATATTGCTTCTGAAGCTCAGAGTTCATGGTGGCAAGAATTAGACAACAAACATCAGTATTAGCATCAGAATGCTCTTTCCACGCATTCTTAGCGGTGGAATGGGCATTACTATCTGGTTTCTTATGCAATTCCTTCTCAAGGACATATACCTTTTTCTCCTGTTTGAGAACAATTCTCAAATTACGATACCATTACAAGAAGTTTGAACCATTCAACTTTTCCTTCTCAAGGAGGGAACGGAGAGAGACTGAATTGGTGGTATGAGACATTATCTACAACAATATAAATATGCAAGTATAAGTAACATGTTAAAATATGCAACAAAATGATCTTAAACAATTTTAAGTTTATAAAATTGTATATGTACCCTCATACACATACAATATTCCAAGACCCCAAATACCTATAACTTAAGTGAGCTTTGGCTCATCGCCCAAATTATAAGGATTAAGGTAAACATCTCTATGTTAATTGCATCTCATATACAACTCTCAGTTTGTTAAATAATCATCACATGAATTTTAACTACATGCCTCAAAGTTCAAAATTGTTTTGACAAACTTTGTTAAGACAACCAACCTACATGTGTGGATAACTGTTATCCATCTGTTCACCTTACATAACCAGAATGCTCTACTTTGGCAGACCCATCACTTGGTGATATAAGTTTATTACAGTCATTAGGTTGGAAAGGCATAAACTTAATATTCAAATTGAGGGATTAAACATATATGTCAATTGTGAATACATAGTAATGAACAAATACATGTTATATGCATCTCATACATAAAGGAATCAACATTAGCATGTCTCATATTAAAACAAAGACATATCATTAATATAATCTCAAGATAGATTAATTAAAACATTAAATTTTTCAATTTTTAATCATAAACTGCCCAACAGTCAATCGAACCGTTCAAATTTGGCCTTAAAACACAGACCCTGCGTTGCAGTCTTGTTTAGAATGCCGTTTACACTCGAAAAACACTTTTTTCGTCAAAATCCGACGCTCGGATCAGATGAACGCAATATATTAAACAATTTCATTGATTCGTCATATCTAATATAATCAAATTAAATTAGTTACTAATAAACGCGAGTTTAAGGGCAATAAGATATATCAAATATATATTAGGTTTTAAACAAGATTAATCAAATTAGCCCCCTAATCAAATTAGGGTTTAACTAAAACTCAATTAGATTTTACATGTTAACCAATTAACATTAATACTCTAATTATAATATCATCATATCATATTCTAATAGAATAAAACAGTAATCATGTTTTAGTTAAAAAACAACGAAACTCTCAAAATCATAGACAAAAATCTCGAACGATTAATACAAATGCCAACATCTATAAAATATAATTAAAAGCCTACCCTAAAACGATTAATAAACGCCACGTCATTAAAGCCACCTAGATCCAAAAAAAGCCACATATTACCGCAACACTCCACCTCAGCTACAAAACTCTTAGACACGGAGACACATATCCTAATCACCGCTTCCCCATCAATTCACAACTCAAATCGACAACAATTCCGGATTCCCCAGACATTCACCATCACCATTTCCTTGAAACCCGACCCCCACCATCACCCTTCAAATCGCCCTTGATAACCATCGTCAAACGCCGACCGATATTCCACACCAAATGCCCTCCGACATGTATACCCATTTTATCCCCCTCAGTTGTCCTTTTCCCCCTCAAATGCCTGCCGGAATTATAGTTTTCGCCGTCCTAATTGGTGCGGGTCATCCCCTATTGTACTCGGCCGTAATAAGGCTAACAAACAAGTAGTTGTGATGGTTCGGGTTTGTCGCAAAAGGCCATCTATTGTTTTAAACCCAATTTCCCGGTTACTAAAACCATACATTGAAGACAATTAATTATAACCTCTTTGTATACCAAAATCGGTTACGTCCTACAATATGCTGTAATTTTCGTTTTAATTGCTTGATTTTGCTTTATATTACCACAACAACTATGGCAGGCACTAGAGCACCTTCAACGACGCCGAGAATCATATCAACTGTGTATGTCTTCTTTTCCCATTACTTTTGCTTAATGCATAATTTAGTCTGTAATAATTGTTGTAAGATATTCCATTATCAAATTATCGCTTTTGTGATTTTGATTTTGCTCTACTACTACCGCTGTTGAATTTGGTGCTCTGTTTTGTCCCGATTTGGTTCATCCTCAAAGTCGCTTTGATGAAGATTACAAGGTCGTTTGTTTAAATTTATCGTCTTTTTGTTCGTTTATAATTGTTAATGGTTAGTCTTATGGAAGAATATTGTTTGCTTATAATTTATGGTTATGAATACAATTATTGGGGAGTTGTGTCATTGTGTGCATATAGTATGGTTACTAACAATATCACCGAATGGCGTGGATGAAGTGGAAAAGGAGCGTTTGTAGCATACTAGGTGATTACTGACACTCTCATCAAATGATGTGGATACCATTGAATGTGGCTATTCGTAAACATATAATGTGGTTACTAAACACTATCACGACTTTGAATGATTTGGATAACGTGGGATATAGGCATTTGTATGCGTTCAGTAACGCTATCAGTGAATGGGGTGGATAACATGAGATAGGACTTATGTATACATGCACCATGATTATCGATGCTGTCACTGAATTATTATGCGAATAACATGGTATAGGACCGTTGTATACTTGAAACATTTACACTAACATTAATTGAGGTGGATATCCTGGAATAGGGGTGTCATATGCATATAACATGGTTACTAACACTATCATCAATTCAGGGGGATACCGTGGAATAGGGGTGTTGTAGGCATACATGGGTGTTATTTGAATTTTTATGTTTGACTACAGTTCTGATAATGGTTGTCTTGGAATGAATACTATTAGGTTAATGAAGAGGATAAGAGATTGTTAGACGCATTTTTGTCCAAGGATGCAGGTCCTCAGAAAAATCTTGGTGATGTTATTGCCGCTCTAATTAAAGCTCAAGATGCTACTCTAACTGGTATTACCACACACTCTTTCTGTGCATAGCATAAACGTTTATGTTCGTTGGCTAAGTCTATGTTGTTTCTTTTGATCTAGATACGAGGCCAACACCTAAATTGGATAACAGGCTTATGAAACATTACAAAGCGTACGTGTTTTACCAATGTATATATTTTTAATGTTTTGGTGGCTTCTCATTACAAGATAATTATAGTATTCTGTTGCTTAATGTTCATGATAGAAAAGGTTTTGATCGTATATATACTTTCGGTAAACTTCCTAAATCTTTTAAACACATTCCTGCTATGGAGTGTTGGTAGGAAGTCCTTTATTTGACTGAACCCGAGAAATGGTCACCTGGTGCGGTATTCCAAGCCACAAGAATTTTTGCTTCAAACACGAACAGGTGGAAGGCCGAAAGGTTTTACTAGCTTGTGCTCTTTCCTTGAGTGAGGGAAGACATTAGAAAGCACAAGAGATTGCATTTTGAGTTATATCAGGCTTTGGAAAAGTCTTTGTACAAGCCTGCTGCTTTCAACAAGGGGATCTTGCTGCCTCTTTTTAAGGTATAGCTGTCCTTGGGTTTTGTCTATTGATTTCTACACATCTTTGATTGTGCTTTTAGAGTTTGCTTGGCCATGCCTTGACCTCAGTTGGGTTTGTTACTCTTACTAATGTTTGTGTCGACTGTTCCTGGAATAGGGGTGTCATATGCAGTCAGGTAACTGTAATCTCAGGAAAGCTGTTGTTATGGGTAGTATCCTCCAGAGAATGTCTATTCCTTAAGCTTATTCAAGGTACAACTTTTATTAATGGCATCCCTTTTATTTTTCTATAACCTACAAATTATGTGGTTTTGCATCTTCTAACTTTGTCATACTCTTGAGCATGCCTCGTAGATTGGACATATGTGTTTCAAATTTCCTTTAGTTTATGGCCAACTTTGAAAACTGAAATGTCATTATTTGATTGATTTCTCAACTTGCCATTGATGGCTACGCAGTGTTGCTTTGATGAAGCTAGCTGAGATGGATTACTGTGGGACTACCAGGTAATGATTGAACAACATCTTTCTTTCTCTGTGCTAGCAATATACTATGGAAATATTACCTCGGGAAAAAAACGTGGTGTTCTATCTACAAACTATATATCGTGGTCTGTGCATCCCACTAGGCCACTATCCTACTGTGTTTGCGTTGTTGCTCAGTGCTTTGATTGTCTTTATCTATAAATTTTCTATTCTTCATCATGTTTTTGGGTATTTTTATAGTGTGAATCCTGTATTTTGCAGATGGTTTGTTCTTATTCTGATTCACTTAGAAGAACGCAAGTCTAATGCGCAGTAGAAGATTTATATAAGTCACTCAAAACACAAGTGTATTGAGCTGTGTAAGATATAAGATTTATTATATCAGTTATTATTTGCACGTGGAAATACCTCTAAGCCATAGAGTATAGACAAGCTTTTCAGTCGCCGCAAATGAGGTTTTCTCATTATGATATGTTCTTAGTGATCTTGTGTGAAATGTATGAAGTTTGAATTATAAACCAATAATCGATTATTCCATTATTGAGAAATGATCGATGTTGTTATTTTGACTTTGCACTACTACTACTACTACTGCTGTTGAATTTGTTGCTCTGTTTTTTTTTTTCCCTTTCTTAGACAAAAGAAAATGTAGTTAAAAAATTCTAAAACAACGGATCAAAAGTGTAATAACAAGAAATAATAACAATTCATTTGATCGAGTAAATAAAAAAAATAAACATGGCTTTACCAGGAGTTAAACCAAATATGGAATCCATGAATATGGAAGATGGTAAAGAGTATCTCACCGATGCACGGGATTACAAAGCTAGGCCTTTTGATCGATGCAAGACTGGTGGTTGGATAGCCGCCACTATGATCGTATCTATCATTTTCTTTTAAATGTTTTTTCTCGGATATTTAAAGTTTATTTGAGTAATTTTCATCATGGGTTTTAGACGGTTTTTTGTTGATCGTTGTTCAGGCTTCTGCGCTTTTGGCTTAAATAATTTCGTTACGCATGTATTATTCACTGTTGCGACGATATGTCATTGAAAGTAGATTAGGTTTGTTTGATTTTGAACGTCGACCTAAAGTAATTCCATTACCCATGTATGAAAGACTAAAAATGTAGGAGAAACATCAATGGTGCTGCAGTCAGGTTCATTTTTCTTATTTATCGTGTTATAGTTCTGAACCTTCTCTTGGTGTTCTTGGTGTTGGACATTGGTTGTTTTGAAATTGCCAAGGCCCGCTTGCGTCACTCTCCACTAGCAACTTCCGTATTAATGTTCGTATGCCCAGCTAGGTCTGCAACCACATAGGAAGGCTCTGGGACACCTATATGTTGGCTAGGTAGCACGGACACTTCTCTTTTTCAGCCGTACCGTGTCCGACACCGTGTCGGACACCGACACTCGTCGGACACACGTCGAAACGTGTCGGACACCTATAAAGCCGTGTCTAACTTCCAACATTTATTTGGGCACGTGTCCGACGCGTGTCCATGGTATTTTGGCCGTGTCCGACGCGTGTCCATGGTATTTGGACATCATTTAGGGTGAATTATGTTCTTTAGACGAGAAATGAGCTCACGAAAGATATTGATTAGAAGATCAGTTTGGATGTGAAATGAAAGTGAGTTATAAATAACGTCAAATTTGACCTTCACTTGTTTAAATTTGACATCAAACCCTTTTATAAAAATAAAATCGAACTTTTATAATTAAAAAATTTACATTTTATTAAATTTATATAACGTGTCCCATGTCCTAAATTTCATGGGGTGCCGTGTCACGTGTTCGTGTCGTGTCCGTGTCCGTGTCCGTGTCCGTGTCCGTTTTGGTGCTACCTAGTATGTTGACCCTTTCCATCTATCTTAAAATGTTTGGTCTAACAATACAGCTTCGCTGATCCTTATCATCTATAATTTTACAAACAGAAATTCAATGGAACACAACTACCATAAAAGAGGTCGTCCACGAAAACTCGGGTCTTTAGACGGCACGGCTCAGATTCTTCCACCTCAAACATGTCACCCCCGGTGGGTGTCATTTGCGATGAAACTCCAGGTGTGCTTCTTCCCTAGCTTTAATAATTTTTTTCCAATACGTACTGTCTACAATTTCACCATACTCAACGTCCTCCGTGCACTAGGCGGGTGCCAATTTCACGCCCATGGACATTGAACCAAAAAGCCCCCCGAAAACTGTCCACTCTGTTGACACCTCAAACCTCCAACCTCCAACTCTTGAGGCTACCCTCCTGGGACAACTCACCAACCAGCTCTGCAAATCCAACTACCAACTCACAGAACATAAATTGAGGGGATCATGAGGCGGATTCTAGACCCCGTAAAAGAAGACGCCCAGGCATTGGAACAAGTGCACCTGTTGACAAGGCCGTTCCCTGTGCCACCGTGCCATATTTGCCTTCCATAGCCGGTATAAATGAACATGGTAAATTACTTAAATATATTTACACCTTACAGTTCACTGTGCTCACTAAATGTTACATTAATTTTGAACAAAAAACAGCTGCTGTAGAGAGCGCCACCGGCCCCTTGCATGCCCAGCCCCCTTCCTCACCGACCAGGAAGAAGGCTACAAGTACGCCTTGTTTTATTAATTCCGTCCTCTTTTATGCCAAACTCCTAAACAACTACACAGGCCCCAAATATTTGAAAGGTAGGGCAATTCTGGCTCCCAAAACCGAGGTCGTCGATGAGATTAATCGATATATTCTCCGACTCATACCAGGTGACGAAGAAATTGCAAAAAAGTGCAGACAGAATTTGTCCATTGACCAACGGAGGGAACATAGAAAATTTGTACCCAACAGAATTTTTGAACTCCCTCCGGTTTCAAGGCCTACCAAACCACGAGGTACATCTCAAGGTTGGATGCCCCATAATATTGATGAGGAACATAAACCAAGCTGTTGGCATGTGCAATGGAACTAAACTGATTGTTGTACGTATACAATCCCGCACATTGGAAGCCAAAGTAATCACGGGCACTAATGTTGGTCAGTTGGTTGCAATTCCACGAATAGAAATGACTCCAACAGAAACTAAATGGCCCTTCACAATAAAGAAGAGACAGTTCCCTATTAGGGTTTGCTTCGCAATGACAATAAACAAAAGTTTTAGAAATGATCTCGAATGAATTTGTGTGTGATTGTTTCCAATTCAACGAGGCCACAGTTGAACTTAAGAAGGATTACATTGCTTTACCTTGGTGTGGTACTGGAGTGCACCCTTTATTGTCTGATTGTGGATTTTCACTCAGTCTACTTGGTATTTATGCTCTACTCAACAATAGATTCTTTAATTGTAGCTAATGTACTGAAAGCTTTACCTACGACTCAATGAATTATTTTTATGTGAATGAAGAATTGGCCCGAGACAGTAGAACAAAAGATGATTACTTTGGAGTAGTGTTGGTGGTATATGCTCTAATCAACAATAAATTCTTTAATTGTAACTAATGTACTGGAAGCTTTACCCACGACGCAAGGAATTATTTTTATGTGAATGAAGAATTGGCCCAATACAGTAGAACAAAAGATGATTACTTTGGAGTAGCACTGGTATTAGATTGTAAGCATAATTACATATATAGTATGCATAAGCTTAACCTTTTAATCTGTTTTCCATATTTTCACCATAAAGCTTTGTTTCATCTGTAGCGTGTTATGTTAGGGAGGCCAATGCCAAATACTTTTGTTCTATGCACCTTCGCTATTATTATGTTTATGTTTATAATAGGTGGTATATTCCGCGACAAGAGTAGGTTGTTACCACGCAATCATAGCTGATTGTTCTGTGTTGTAGAAGTGTGATACATATTTTGCATGCCCTTTTTCTTTTAATCCAGTTAATGTTCATACTTAACACAACAATTTGTGTAGCTTTATTACCCAATATGTTTTCTTCAAGAGCTTATAATTTATGAAATTTCCACCATGCACTAAATTTGTTGAAGACACATACGAGTCTCAAGTATCCGGCATATCAGCAAATTGGACCAGCTGCGTTTTGCTACCTGCTGGCATAATAAGAAGGTTGTAGCTGGCATAATAAGAAGGTCTGGGAATTACTCCCCGCATCGCAACTATGTTGTTTCCGTTGCTGTGCTGGTCAAACAAGAAAGATCGAGAGATATTTTACAAGTGCCAATAAATTTGGGATGGATACAGTATTTGTAATTCATGTATTGACATTTTGCCAATGATATTAGTTGTGTGTTGTTTGTAAGAGGACATCAAGGGCTCTTGTAAAAAAAAAAGTAAGTCAAGCCAAATTGGGCCTCCTAAATGGGCCAATACAGAAACACAGATAAACCTCACCAAACGCTTACGGAATTAATCCAACCCAGAAACTTAAAACAAAAAACCCGTGATTCCCACGGGTCCCAAAACTAGTTAAGATATTAATCAACATCATGTGACAAAGCAATTCCATAATCACTCGTTACAAACAACAAGTATATCGTAAGCCAATTATAATTGCTTATAACAAAACCATTATGAGAAAGCATCTGTCATCAAATAAGAGACAACACCACATGCTAAATCTTTCGCAGATTAATGATGATAGAACATAGGTTCACACATTGACTCGCATTAAGCAATCCAACGAACAAGTTGATTAAGGGTATTGGATCAAAGCAACACGTGTACTAAATCATATAACCTTGCAGAATAACACATACTCGCAGATAACCAATTTGGAACCATTCCAATTTTAACTCGATTTTTAACATTACATATGCGCTCTGATACCATATATATAGGGGAGTAATAACTCAGTTTTCCTAATTAAACCCTTACCTTAATCGCAGCTCGGTCTAATTTAATTAGTACCCTATTTCTATATTTTAGTCCGACTGAAAATAGGAAACACCGTATTCATCTTGTGTGTGACCCAATGGGCCCGTTTAATTCTACACGAGTCCTTAAACTCATTTAAGACTCGGTCCGTAAGCGGCTTCTAGCAAAACGTTACGGTTACATAGAATATAAACCGGGTTACCTTAATTGGACTCCGGACATAAATCCAACATTACTAACCACAAAATACCGCACATTTGGAATAGACACATAATAAACAAATTGTTCAAAGACTATTAATTATATGGGCTTGGTCGTGGGCTTGAAAATTAGACTTAGAAAAATATAAATGGTCCGAGAGTCGGATCCGGATCTGGATCCGGATCTCAGAGGAAGAATCCAGATCCTGATCCTGATAATCGTATACGGATCTGGATCCGATCCGAATCCTACGGATCTAAAATAATGAAATCCAGATCCGACCCAATGGTATTGAATCTCGCGAATCCGGGGCGGGTACCCGATCCATTGCCATCTCTAGCTCCAACTGAAGCACCTAACTTACTTGGACTTAAGCGGGAATGACTTTTTTGGGAGTCAGATTCCAGAATTCATAGGATCTTTCAGGCACTTGAAGTATCTAAATCTCTCTTTGGCTGGTTTTTCTGGCCCACTTCCCCCTCAACTTGGCAACCTCACAAATCTGGCACACCTTGATCTTCATGTTAATTATGACTGCGATGAACAAAATCTTTTATATGGTGAATATTTAGGATGGGCATCTGGTCTTTTAAAATTGCAGTCACTAGACATGAGGGGCTATAACCTGTCCCGAGCACACGACACTTTTCGAGTGCTCATGATGCTTCCTTCTCTTTCAGTGCTTAGCCTATCTAATTGTGAGTTATCCAACGTACATTTATCTAAGGTTTTGATCTCGAATACGTCTAATACATATTTCCCCACTCTTCAACATCTTGATCTTGGGTCGAATAGCTTTGAAGGTCCTTTTCCGTATGTTCTTAAAAGTATGGTTTCTCTTCGGTCCCTAAATCTTGGAGCCAATACTTTAAATGGGTCGGTTCCGCGCTGGCTTACAACCATGAGGCGGCTCGAAATTCTTAATTTGAGCATAAATGACTTTAGTTATGTGGAAGGTGGGATTATGGGAATAATGGGAAATCCTTGCAATTTTAAACACTTGGATTTGTCCAATAATGTAATTAACCAAGGAGATATCATAGAGCCTTCAATGAGTTTATCTGGGTGTGATGCTTTTGATTTAGAATACCTTGCTCTATCATTTAATGAAGAGATGACTGGCCGTTTTGAGTTGGAATACTTTAAGCCACATCATAATAATGATATGAATATTAGTTTGCCGTCTTCATTGGGACAACTCACAAACTTGTATCACCTTGATCTTTCACACAATGAGTTTAAAGGTGGAGTTCCTGCATCTTTTGTGAAATTGACTGCTTTGAAGTATTTGGATTTGTCCAAAAATAAGTTGACTGGAAGGATTCCGGATGATTTTATTGCTCAATTAACCGAGATAGAGCATATAGATATCTCATCGAACTCCCTCCAAGGTAATGTTTTTGGCATTGGTAACCTATCAAAATTGTCGTATTTGGATATGAATTACAACCAACTTATTCTCAATCTTGACTCGAGTTTCAACTGGCAACCTCACTTTCAACTTCAAACTTTTAATGTTCATTCTTGTGTGATAAATACGATGTTTCCTCCATGGTTAAGAAATCAAACTCAGATTCAATACTTGGACCTTTCCGATACTGGCATCTCAGGAGAATTGCCAGGATGGCTATGGAACTCGAGTTATCTTCAAGAATTACATCTTTCTGACAATCGACTTACAGGTTCAATATCAAGCTTCTCTAGTTCTCTTGAAACTGTTACATTAAAAGGGTTTTCACCTTTCTGCACTGATTTTTTTATATAAAAGGTTGTCAAAGACAATAAAGCCGATATGGACTGATGGACATATGGTTTCTAGGAACCGGCAATAAACCGTGGCGTAGTCCCCAACTGCTATTCACAATATCAGTACCTTGAATGCGCCGCGCCCAATATTGGGACATAATACCATATTAAGTTTTTCTCACACTAATCTTTCTTATAGGATATTTGCCGCAACATACAACATGTGATATCTTGGAGTGGCTGGACCTTCACAACAACTTCCTTACCGGGACAATTCCGAAATGGTTGGGCAATACACAAATTATTGCAGTGATAGATTTATCCTCAAATATGCTATCAGGGACAATCTCTGATGGAAATAATGCTTCATCACTTTTTAATTTTGGATACGGCTTGTGGATGCTTAACCTCAGTGACAACATGTTGTCCGGAGAGATACAGTTTGGAAAGCCATTGTTCACAAATACTCCTTTGGAAATCCTCAACCTACGAGGAAATCATTTTAGTGGTCCCATTCGCTCACAGCTCTGTAATTTTGGCTCGCTTATGGTATTGGATCTTGCACAAAATCGCTTGTCAGGGCACATTCCTCCCTGTTTAGGCTCTATTTCATTTACCAGTACTATAATTTATACTATTGGTATAACCCTACAAACTGAAATTTTTTTGAAGGGAATAGTTGGAACACAAGGGGGTCGGTCCATCATCGATCTTTCGAGCAACTATTTAGTCGGCACAATACCCAAGGAGCTTACAAACATATCCGTATTATTTGCATTGAATTTGTCGTATAATCATCTTACAGGACACATTCCTGAAAATATAGGCAACTTGAAGAAGGTCGAATCTTTGGACTTGTCGAATAACCGCCTTTCAGGGACTATACCACAAAGCTTATCTTCCATATCATGGCTAAGCAAGTTGAATTTGTCCAATAACAACCTACATGGCCCAATTCCGACAGGTAGACAACTCCAAACTTTAGACGACCCATCTATCTATGCAGGCAATTCTGGTTTATGCGGAGTTCCCCTGCCAAACAATTGCACTAAACCTGACTCGCCACCAAGTTTGACAAACGTCAATCCTACGGCTGGAAAAGATGATGTCGCGAAAGAAGATAAATATGATAAGATGTGGTTCATCCTAGCCGTGATGTCTGGTGTTGCTACCGGATTTTGGGGCGTGGTGGGAACATTGGTAATAAAGAGGAGTTGGAGACAAGCTTATTTTCAGTACGTTGAGGATCTTGCTGATAGAATTTATGTTCCGGTAAAAGTGAGGGTGAACATGTTCAAGAGGAGGTTCAATGAGAATTCCTAAAAATAGATGGTATGATTTCCGATACACAAGAGTTTATGTATTCCTTCCTTTAACTACTTTATGTGAATTGAACTCTTATAGTCTTATGTATTGTGTACCAGATGGACTTCATGCCGTTGTAATATGCATTTTAGTATTGTAATATGCCATTTGAGTATTCAAGCAGCAAATTCATACTCTAGTTTGTTTACAACAGAGGGAGAATGTTTCTGGAATTGATGGACTTGTGCCATTTATTGTTCAAGCAGCAAATTCATACTCTAGTTTGTTAGCAACAACCGCGAAAACGCTGCTTAACCTACTTAAATTTGTTCAATGATGATGTTAACTTAATCAACCACTTAAATTTCAATTTCAATTGTATGTCATTATTCAAAGGGTTCGGTTAAATCCCAGATATATACCTCTTTATTCGTTGTCCACTGTCTAAGAGCATGGAAGAAGATGGTAGCCTTGCCTGGTGAGTGGTGAGTGTGTAAAAGGCCCTCCCTACTGGAGCCAATCTCCAACGCCAGGTTGAAGAAGTTGGTCCAACTTGCTGTCGGTGTAGGAATACAGTGGAATTTCATCTATGTGTTTTAGGTGCGGTCATGCGGAGCCTGTGAAAAGTGGGGTACTCTTGCTAGAATGGAAGATTGGTTTGGCTCTGTGATGACATAGCGGACGTGGGAGGTAGCAGTAAGATTATTGATGATCCTACTGGAATTCCTTTGCCTTAGCTCGGACAGTCGGATAGGCCAAAGCATTTTCATCATTTGAACACAAAACCAGGTGGGAACTGCCATCAAGTGGATAGTGGAAAATCAGCGTTGATGTAGGCATGTAGCCACTGTCGGTAACTCGGTGATAGAGGTTCTGGTCTTAGCGTCGTAGTTTGAGATCACAAATTCTCACAATGGGTGTGTCGTTGAGCGCGAACGGGTTCAGCATGTAAAGGAAGAAAAAAAATGTACGAAATAGGACTTATTGAATACTTTGTTCATAGACGTCTCCAATTGAGTTCGAGTCATACTTAATATTCCATCCTAAATTCGAAACCTTTAGCCAACTTACTGAACAAATGAGAAATGAAACATAACTGTATAAACTCAAATAAGGCAAATATCAAGGAATAATTCTCATATCAATTACTCCCTACAATCAAGCATAATTGATCATATTCACATTGTAAATATAGCATATGCATCTCTGTAATTATAGTATATATTCTCTAGGTTTGCAATATGTACCACTATATATATGTAATACATTATCAGTCAATATACAATTCATTCTTACCAACTCAAACCAACTCTTATATGGTATCAGAGCCTCACAACGATCCGCCAATCTCCTTCGACCTAAGCGCCCAACCTTCAAACGCCAGCAACTTTCCCTTCCCACCCTCACCATGTCGTCTTCCACTGCAACTGAACTCGTGGTTCCCAACCCTCACGAGGCCTCTAAACCTCTGACATCGCTCAACCTCTCTCAATGTGTCAAATTGAATTCGCTAAACTATACTGCTTGGCGGTTTCAATTGACAAACATTTTATTCGGCTTCAGTCTCCTAGGTTTCATTAACGGAACCGAGAAACCACCATCTGAAACCATCACAGATGCCACCAACCATGAAACACCGAACCCAGCTTATTTAAGTTGGCTAAAACAAGACGGTTTAATTCTCGGTGCCCTTATGGGCACGCTCACCGCTGCCCTACAACCACTCATAGTACGGGCAAAAACCGCTAAGGAGGCATGGGATATTCTTGCCAATACCTATGCCAATCCCTCAAGAGCACACATTATGCAACTCAAGGACCGATTTAATTCTATTGTAAAATCCACGGATCAAACAATATCCGATTACATAAATTCGATCAAAATCTGTGTTGACCAACTCGCCCTTATGGGCAAACTTCTCGACCCCGAAGATGTCATAGCCAGGGTCTTAAACGGACTCGACTACGAAACCTACAAACCCGTTATCATCACAGTCAGGGGTCGTGATACACCCATCACCTTCGAAGCTCTTCATGAGCAGTTACTACAACATGAACTCCTCATGAAACATGACACCACCAATAATCACTTTGCTCCCTCTGCCAATTCGGCTTACCGTCAAAACCATAACCACCGCAACAACTCACGGCAGTATGCACCCTCTGCCTACCCACAAAACTCTCACCAAAACCACTCCACCAATGCCACTGCCAATCCTCGTCCTTTCAAGGGCAGATGCCAGTGGTGTCGAGAAACGAGACACGTCATTGCCAATTGTCCTCTCTTCAGGAAACTCTTCCCAAATATTGTGTTCCCTGAACCAAATTACCGCCAGTATAACGGTGCTCCACAGGCGCATCTCGCTACCTATGGCGGTCCTCCACCAAACCCCAATTTCCTCCTTGACAGCGGAGCATCCCACCACCTCACCCATGACCTGGACACCTTAGCGTTCCATTCCCCCTACGATGGCCTTGATGAATTAATTATTGGTGACGGCTCGACTCTTCAGATCGCCAATACAGGTTATTTTACAAAACATAATCTATTGTTTAATAATGTACTTCATGTTCCCCAGATTTCTCGAAATATTATTTCAATTTCGCAACTCTGTCACGACAATAATGCATATGTGCTCTTCTCACACGATATATTTTTTGTAAAGGAAATCAAAACCGGGAAAACGCTCCTCCAAGGCCGAGCAAACCAGGGGATATATGAATGGTGTCCTCCGAAACCGATGACTCTCGCAGCCGTCAAGAACAAAGGAACCACGCCTAATTCGTGGCACCATAAGTTAGGGCATCCGTCCCATGATGTACTCCAACTTATTAATAAAACTTTACCTTTTTCAATTATGAATTCTGATAACTGCCATGCTTGTTGTGTCTCAAAAAGCAAGAAGCTTCCCTTTTCAATTTCGTCGTTTAAGTCTACTGCTCCCTTAGATCTTTTATTTTCAGACTTATGGACCAGTCCAATTATGTCCCGAGACCACTACAAATATTATGTTATATTTGTGGACCATTTTAGTAAATATGTCTGGCTATATCCGCTAAAACAAAAATCTGAAACTACCCAAATATTTAATCAATTTAAAGTCCTCGTCGAAAAATACATTCAAAAACCAATTCGTCGATTTTTTTCGGACAATGGAGGTGAATATGTTAAATTAAATAAATCTCTCCTCGCTGACGGAATATCACATTTTACTACTCCACCACATACACCAGAACAAAATGGATACGCTGAACGACGACACCGTCACATTGTCGAAACCGGTCTAGCTCTACTAACTCACGCCGGTATGCCCACCTCCTATTGGCCATTCGCCTTTAGTATGTACGGCAACCTATCTCATCAATCGCCTCCCTACAAAAACATTAAACGGAGACTCCCCATATTTCAAATTACATAAGACTCAACCCGACTACACTAAACTTCACAATTTCGGCTGTCTCTGTTACCCATGGCTACGACCTTGCACCAAACACAAACTAGAAGAACGTTCAATTGCTTGTATTTTCGTTGGTTATTCAAATACTCAAAGTGCTTATCATTGTTTAGACCCTAAAACCCACCGAATATATACATCTCGTCATGTAAAGTTTATTGAAGACGAATATCCATTTAAAAAAATACCCTCGTCTTCTACCTCTGAACCCCGACCTGATGATTGGTGCTCCCTACACATCCCACTTCTACCACACCCGGACACTCCCTTGTCACCACCTCCAAACAATAAACCGACCCCACGCCCTTTGTAACACCCTCATAAACCAGGGAGCCTTTACCAAGGACTGCCCTTAGCCTATGAGAGTATTACCATCCCGACATAACCGGGGTAGTGTAAATATCAAAAGAATAATACCTGTCCCTTTATTAATAATAAAGTTTAATTGTCTTACAACGTTTATAAAAGCAACATAAATGAAATACTAATGTTTAACTACTGATAATGCTAATAATACTACTGTCGGCTATGCTAAGCTAAGCTTGTGGCGACTCTACCCATCCCAGAAGCACATCATCATCCATAAGCGCATTACCTGCTAAACCAACTGCTCACCATCCCCGAATGGATCACAGCAGGTCATAAGACAAACAACTGGGGTCAGTTCAACTGTAGATAAAAGTAAGACAATCAAGATACATGAACACAAGCGGAAGCAATGTAACAAACAATGAGTTGTGATCTCCTTATCCACCCTCGCCTCTACCAGAACCGACTACACATCGCAACATGTAGCCCTGCCAGGTACCCATCGCAACAGGTACCCTAA
>JAGPOY010001558.1:10031-27010 GCA_018983105.1 Silene uniflora
TCTTCAATCACATATGGGTCTCCTAACTCATATTCATACCCAAAACCTATAAGAAAACACAAAAACATAATTATAAGCCTTAAAAATCGAAACCCTAGAAATTTTGTCTTAAAACAAAATTGGGGGAAATGAAAAATAAGCATACCAATAGATGGGGGATGATGAGAGGATTCCAAAAATATAAATTTTATGAGATTTGGTTGAGAAATGAATGTTTTATGGAAGATTTAGGATTTGTAAAGGGGATTTTAAGATGAATTTGATGTTTTCTTTGTTTTGAGAGGATGAATAGAGAGAGATTGAGGAAATGGAGAAATGAAAGATGAAAGGAGGGTATGGGTGAGGGTTGGTCGAAATTTGGTAGGGAAATGGGTTGTTTTGGTTCAATTGTTTACCTTTTGAGGTTTGTTTCGTCGGAAATCGGAAATATTCAACGGTCGTCACTTTTGAGGACATCAAAGCTTTTTAAACATGTTTCTACCAAAAGATTAAGTACTCATACGCCCTATGACAACATCCTCTAACCCGACGAACTTTAGAAATGGAAAAATGTCAGTTTTACGACTTTTGTCCGAAATCCATTTTATCAAAGTAAAATATTAAAATTTAGTTTAAATAACCTTTAAACATTCTTAAACCATCAAAAATAATTACATTACTTCAAAATAAAATAAAATTATATTTTAGCAAATTATTATTATTTCAAATAAATTAATATTATATTAAAATAGATTAAAATATTATTAATAAAAGTTTTCAAATTTACGGGATGTTACAAAATTCCTTAAGACCGTACTTACTGATTTTCTTTGAGCTGTGTATGCGCAGGTCTAGTAAGGGAGAATTGGTTAAGGCCGATCCGGAACCTGAACGTACCTTCTTACGCAGAAAAATAGATTTGGAAAAGATTCGTCAGGAGGAAGGCTTGAGTACTTCTGACAGCGAAAGTATTAGTTTTACCGAGGAAGTCCCTATTGTTATTGAAGCTAATATTCCAATAAAGATGCCTAATATTGCGAGTCATTCGGAGCCTACGGCGGAATTCATTCCGAAAGGGTTCAACTTGGCCACGGGCGAGGATGGAAGCACATTCGATATTCGACCATCCTACATCAGTATGGTCGAGAGGAACCAGTACCGTGGAGTTCCGGGTGAAGATCCACGGAAGCATATGGAACGATTTGCTGATTATTGTTCCTTCATCCCTGCAACTAAAAGAGTCACCCAAGACAAGATTAAGGAAGTCCTCTTTCCTTTTTCGTTGACTGACAATGCTCGAGAATGGTTGGGCGACTTGGATAGAGTTGCAGCGGGGATTACGGACTGGACTACTCTAGCGTTGGCGTTTTATAAGAAGTTCTTTCCTCCGCAAAGGACTAATGCTTTAAGAGCCAAGATTACAAATTTTAAGCAAGGCGGTTCGGAGAACTTATTCGAAGCGTGGAGCCGATTCAAAGGCTATGTGAGACCTGTACCTCATCACGGTTTCGAACCGTGGTTTATATGCAACCAGTTTTACAACGGGTTGTTCGATGACCACCGAGCTATACTAGATTCTGCAGCTAATGGCCGTTTCCAGCGCGAGATTGATGACGATAAGGGCTGGAAACTAATCGAGGAGATGGCTAACCACACGGCTGAGTACGGTAATCCACGAAGTGGTACACGGACCGTAGCCAACATTGAGACTGAAGGGCTCGAGGACAAGTTCGAGAAGCTGATTGCTCGAATGGATAGAATAGAGAATAATTCTTCCGGGAACCAACAAACGGTTCACATGCTGCAAAGGGAAGAAGTTATCATTTACGAGAGATGTGGCAAGCCAGGCCACGTTGCTATCGACTGTTTTGCCGAGAAAGACCAAGTCTACTCTTTCCAGCAATACCGTCAAGGAGGAGGCTACCTGCAAGGGTATGTGCACCCTAACTTGAGGTGGTCAAGTCAGAATGTTCTAAATCCGACTCCCACACCACAGCCACAAGCTTATGTGCCACCGCATAAGCAGAACTATCAAAAGCCGCCTCAGTTTGCTACACCACAGCAAGGAAATTCTTCATCTGGAGGAGTTTCGAAGATGGGAGAGCTTAAGTCTATGATTCAGGCTTTAGCTACTCAAATGAACAAAGCGGACCAAGCCAAGACTGCTACTATCAAGATGCTTGAGTCCTAAATTGCTCAACTTGCTGCAAATCAATCTGCGAGGCAACCCGGACAGTTGCCTTCCCAAACTAAACAAAGAAGAGAAACGTTGAATATGATCACACTGAGAAGTGGGACGTCATATTCTGGCTGGAGTGATGCTGATTCTGGTGCTTCTAGCACGAATGCCAAGATTTCTGATGATGCCGCTGATATTTTACTCGATCGAGGGGAAGTTGCTTCTCGATCGAGGAGTTCTGAAGAGAGAGAGCTCGATCGAGAACACGATGTTACTCGATCGAGGGTTGTTGCTGAAGCTGTTGTTCGACCGAGAGTAGATGCTGAAAGAAGCTCTCGCTCGAATGACACCATTGTTCGTTCGAGAGACGTTGCTGATGAAGTTTCTCGATCGAACGACACTGATGTTCGATCGAGTGATGCTGGTCGATCGAAGGGTTCTGAAGAGGAAAGTGGTCGATCGAGGCCTATGAATAAAAGAATGCTGAATAATGCTTTGATCCGTGATACGCACAAGGGAGTATCTGATGAGCACGTTCCATTTCCGGGACGGTTGAAGAAAGCTAAGACAACGGAACCAGAGTTTGCACGGTTTGGACAAATTGTGCAAGGTTTGAACGTTTCGATTCCATTCATCGATCTTGTTAGAAAGGTAGCCTCTTATCTTAAATGTATGAAAGAAATTTTGATGCGTAAGCGTAATGTTGATGAGGTCGAGACCATTGCCCTGACGGAGGAGTGCTCTGCACATCTCCTAAACCGAACCCCACTTAAGCTATCTGACCCAGGAAGTTTTTCCATACCGTGTCATATTGGTCTTCAATTTATAGATAATGCGTTATGTTACCTAGGAGCTAGTGTCAGTGTAATGCCCTTGTCTTTGGCAAAACGGTTAGGATTTACTAAGTACCATTGCACCAACATGACGGTCCAAATGGCGGACCGTACTCTCACACGACCTTTAGGTGTCTTAGAGGACATTCCTGTGCAAATAGGACGGTTCTTTATTCCCGTAGATTTTGTCGTGTTAGATATACCCGAGGACACTCACACTCCCATTATTTTGGGACGACCATTCTTGCATACCTCGCAAGCAATTATTGATGTCGGGTTACGCACTTTAACGTTTAATGTTGGTGGAGAGGAACTTATATTTGCCAAACCTACCACTCAGAAGGGGTCGATGCGTATTTTTGAATGTAATGCTATTTCTGCTATTGATTTAGAGACGCCCCCTATTATTGAGTTACCTGCCATTCCTACTATCGATATACCTGTTGCTACACTAACACCTCCGCCTCGGAATAAGAGCGAAAAGGAGGATTGTGCTGTTGTTATTAATTGCACAGGACCTGGATGGGGAGCATTGTCGCTTACTCGTGACAATTTTAGCTCCAATGCTGCACCTAGGAAGGCTGGAAAGGACAAGGCGACACGATTTGCTTCAAAGGGCATCGAATTGGAGGACGATGTGCTATATGTTTGGCGTGGAAAAGTGGAAATTACAGCTGCGGAAGCCAATTCCGCAAGTCAGAGGCCTAGTGTTGGCCTAACAAACTTAATTAAGTATTAGCCGGGTTTGCAACCCCGTGCAATTTGTAATAGACAGTAAATTTTTAGACCTTCGTGTGCCTTAATTATCGTTTTATTTACATTTTTAGACTATAGGCTATAGACTTCGTCTTTTTAGCGTAGCTAACAATTTTTGACTGTTAGTTGGTATTGTGGTATTTTTTGGATATTTTTAATGTTAATTTTGCAGGAATAAATGGGAACACCTCGATCGAATGGACAAATTCTCGATCGAGGAATATGGTGAAAAGGAAGACCTCGATCGAGAGACTCGGTTCTCGATCGAGTGCAAAGAAGTTCAAGGGACAACCACCTCTCGATCGAGAGGTAATATTTGCTTGATCGAGAGGATCTATGCCACATGTCCTCGATCGAGAGGAATTTCTTCTCGTCGAGTACCCTCTGCGGTTATAAATAGGAAGTTTACTCCCTCGGTTTTGTCACTTCCTCTTTGTTCTTTTATCTTCTTCTTCCTTCTTTTACTGTTCCCCACAAACATCCCTGTCAACTCCCCTTATTTGCCCAATAAAAACCCACAACTTGCTTACCCACTTATTATATTGTCAAGATCAATCAAATCCCCTTTGGATTTCGTGCCTTACCCTGTTATTTTAAAAGCTTTTTGATCGGAAAATCTAGGGTTTTTAATCCGATCATCTCGGATTTTCGTGATTACTGATTTGATTGAGCTTATTTTTGATTGTGGGTAGTCTACTAAGGTATTGTTTTGAATGTTTTATTGCTTTGATTTGATCCCCCCTTCCATCCGTATGGTGATTTAGATTAGGGAACCTTTTTTTCGACTTTTGAGCCTGTTTAATCCGGTTTTGCTGTTGCATGTCGTCTCAGGTATGGCTCCATTCTCCTACGGTGCGGCCGCTGCCGCTATTTTTGAGGACATTGTGCGATTTGGTTTGGGGAGGAAAGATCTCGACGGAGTTCATGATACATATGATATGACTCTTGTCGAGGCGATTTTTGCTTATGGCGCTCGGAATGGGAATGCAAGGCCGATGCGCAAGAGGCTGAAGGTGACAAGAAGAGATTATGTCGCCCATACCAGTCGAAAACATGCAAAGTTGATTTTGGGTAGCAATGCAGGTCATTGCTAATGTGATTCGCGCTTCCCGGTATTTTGCGCTCTGGTTTGGGGAAGCCGAGCCCTTTTTTGTAAGTACCGTCTTTTGTACTTCCGTCCTTTTAATTTATTGCATTTTTAGGAACATGTACTAGGGTTGTAACCTCCGTCCCCTGTTTTGCTGTTGTTGGTTGTTTTCGGCCAATGAGGACATTGTCCAATTTGGTTTGGGGAGGGTATCATGCATCCTTTTGCGTCTGCCCTCGTTTTTGCATTCACGTTTATTATTTTATGTATTGCATTTCATAAAAATTTCAAAAATTAAAAATTTTATCACGTTTATTTTTGCATTTAATCGAGTCGGAAATGTTAGGTTCATATCCCATGAATTAGACTCCTCTAATTCGATTTTAATTTAGTCATATAAATTTACTAGTCGGATCTAGTTACATGCAATAAAATAGTAGAGAAGAAATCGGATTTTTCCTTACATAGCGGAAGTGATAAATTAGGGCACGATCAAGGTCACCTACCTTGGTCGATCTTGAGCTTAAATTGGCAAGGATGATCCTCCAAGAACCCGAGACCTCAAGTATAGAAGTCCTCCTTTCGTTGCACCCAAGACTTACCCGAAACCCTAGCTATATTTTATTAACTAGATAAAATATACTAGTGACCTTAAATAATAGATCTAAATAATACTACTATAGTATGTGATTATTAGATCTTGAGAACAAATTACATAAAACTATTTTATGATTATATTGAGAGATTAATTTCTTGGAGAGATGAGCAACCACAACTAGTAATTTAGTAAGACCATAAAAATGATCTTATAGTTGGAGAATAGGAGGGAGTTTGGACGGATGAGTGAAGAGGGGACAAGTGAGAGCATGCCAACTAATTTACCTTCTCAAGGTCATGCTTTGTCCCCTTAATAAAATGTTAATCATTATGTTTGTAAACATAAATAAGATCAACTATTAATTCCTCCAACCACCCCATTTACACGTCCAAAATGAGGTAAAATGAACTTCCATTTTATCTCTTATATTTGTCAAATGTATAATTGTAGTGTCATGTGACATGTAGCAGGTAACATGTCACATTATTAGTGTTTAACTAATTAAACATAACATCGAATGTTGATTTCGTATAATTAATAAATCTACAACATATTGTAATTATAACTATTAATAAACTCCGATCTCAAAAGTTTCGCAAACTTCGATTAATTTTAGTAACATAACGTCTTATTTACTAAAATCGAATTTTATTTAATCTCATTAAATAAAATGTGACAATCTATCTAATAATATAATCTTGTTCTTATTTAAGGAATTAATTAATCTGTATCGTCATACAAACAATTAACTTTACGATTTCGGGATTTGTCCTATAGGTGTGACCTAAAGGGATCAACTGACCACCACCGTCAAACGACAGTAATGTCAAACTCTAGTTAGCCAATCATTACCGATTAATGTTGGTCAGTCGACTTATAAAATAGAATCATCCCTTGCGTATCCCAATTATGAGTTTTAATATAATTACGTGATATTCACAATAATTATGTGATCACACTATTGTTGAGGACACATACTCCAACAGGAAAGGAGTTTTCAATGATGACATTGCGTTATTTAGTCATAATATGCCATTCCTTGCCTTCTCAAATTTTGTCGTGAAATTTTCTATTGGACAATGAGACTTGACACTTAATTTTTGGCAAACTACTAAACTTTCTGAGATTTAGAGCTTTAAAACTGGTGACATCCATGTCCGGTTAATTTTAGGATTGTGAGTAGTACTCCCTTCATTTCATGTTTTGCATGTGTATGAGTCTTGATTTCTTATTGCCTGCATGCATCAGTTTGAAGTCGATATTACATGTTTAGTGAACTTTTGCAATTTCCCTTTTACTCGTTTTACCCCATTAACTCCACAATAAGCCAAATCTGCCTGTTGCCCTTAACTACATCCCATACTTAGCCTACCATTGTGCCAAGTTAGGTAGTGGTCGACGAAAATATCATCTTATATCAAATTTGGTTCGACTTGAAAATCATGGAGTGAGTATTAATGAGAAAAGTGCTCGGTCGAGAGCTTCATTGCTCGATCGAGTAGAAAATGTTGTCAAAGTAGTCGGTCGAGAGCTTGAAATGCTCGATCGAATCAAAGGCCGAAAAAGGTCCCTTGTCGAGAACCTTTCTCTCGATCGAAGGGAATACCAGTTGGAAAAGTGCTCGATCGAGAGTCCTTACAAAGCTTGATCGAGAGGTTTTGTTTACAGCCAAAAGAAAAGAAAAATTAAAAAAATATAATAAAATGGCTGAGTCGAAAAAGAATACACCTCATGTGCTTAATATAATCTGAGGAGGTGTTAGAATCTTTACTCATGTTAGTCAAGCATACGTGATTTGATGGTCGTAGTCTAGGAGAGAGACTATATTATTCTTCTTTCTCTTCTTTACATATAATCTTACCATTTGCTTTGTTGACAGAAGAGAGATCCGGGAGAGTCCGAAATGAAAGAGTCTAGCAAGGTCGAAAGTCCAATGTTATTTCATGATATGTAAAAATTTGTAGTGCATTAAACGGTTTGGCGATGACTAGTAGTAGCTCTGAGCTTGTTCCTTTCCATTAAGTCCTTAGTTGCATTTAGTTTGCTTGAGGGCAAGCAAAGGTTTGATTTGGGGAAGTTTGATACGTGCATTTTATATAGACTTTTACAGTCCCTTTTGGCACGTATTTCTGTGATTTTAAGTGGTTTTATATCTCTTTATACCCCGAATAGACTACTTTGTGTTTGTATTGCAATTTTGCAGATATAAGCTGGATTGTAGCAGAAACCAATCTTTTCTAGCCTAAAAGTTGCATTTTAGAAGATGGAAGCACAAAAGGGGATTACTCGAGCATGGAACCTGTCGTCGACCAAAAGTAGACCCAAGTCGACGAAGACCAAGTAGACTGGACGAGCAGAAAAGTCTCGATCGAGCTGTCCTGTGCTCGATCGAGAGGACTTGAAGAGTAAAAGGTCTCGATCGGACTGTCATGTGTTCGATCGAGAGAGCTGCAAGGAGAAGATCTCGTTCGATAGATCTCACTCTACGATCGAGAAGGCTGCTGAAGATTATCCCTCGATCGAGAACTTTAAGATCTCGATCGAGAGGTTATTAGGGTTAGCTACGTTAGGAAAGCCCGTAAGTTAATAATATTTTGTACGTGCTTTACTATAAAAGCACATAAGGTCGTTAGACCTAAAGAGGAACGGAGGAACGGAGGAACTCGGACATCTTTGATCATCTCTTTTACTTCTCTTTTTAGATCTTTAATCATTCAATAATATTTTCTTCCTTCCCTTCTCTTTCCCTTTTACGGTTTACGTTCAATTTGGAAGCTGGAACCCTACGTTCTCTACGCCGGATCACACGAGACCGCATTACTCTTTCCCTTAGTTTAATTTTCTCGTATTATGTTGTTGTCTAGCATGTTTACTTTAATTGCATTCATTAGTAGTTATAATATGTGTAGCTAAATCTAGTGTATGCGAGGATGAGGGAAACCGTGTTGATGCATGCTAGGGTATAACTTGTCAGGGCAGTTTTACGGTAGGAATTGTAGATAAATAATATAATTGTTGTTTTGGTTGAATGAGTGCACGCAGGAGACCGTACACTTAGTTAACCCCCGACCTAGAACGAAAGATTGGAAGGGTAAGACTTGTTTAATTACAATAATTGATTTCTTATGAGGATGAAAGTTAAGTAAGATTGACTTTAGGACGACTTAAGACCGAAAGGTATAGTCGGGTTTAAGGACCGAAAGGTGACAACCCAGTCCTTCCTACCAACGAACTGACCGACCTAGTAGACCCTGAATTGTTGATGACACGGTGGACTGAACCCCTCGCATGCTCCCTCTCCTACTGATTCTTATTACCTTTTAATTCCTCTTTCTTTTACAAATCAAACCCCCAGTTTTTGTGACCGACAGAGAAAATACATAGATAGAAAATAGCCTCCCTGTGGGATCGACCCTATTTACCACTAGCTTCTGTTAGTTGTTTTAGGTTTATTTTTGGTGTTATAGCGACACGACATCAATCCCTGACCGGGACAAAGACCAAGCCACGGCTTTTCTAATCACTGCCACCCATCCCGCCTGGGACAACACCATACCGCCCGGTATGGGGGCCCGTACCGCCCGGTACCCCCTCATCCCGCCCGGGACGACCCTTTGTCCAGCCTAACCAGTTTTCGTAAAATGGTCATAACTTCCTCATTTCTTATTTATTTTGGGCGTATGACCTACCGTTAGAACCGTAAGAGGATAAGCTATCACCTCTAATTGATTTCACCTTGATATCATGTTTAGAACTAAAGTTATGATCGTTTGAAGTTGACCCTTGGTGTAGCCTAGTTCTAAACTTGTTGTTTTGAATTAAGGTTTTGGTTTCTTGTTGGATATACTCATTAACTTTGGTTCTAGTACGTATTTATGCCTCATGCGTTGGTTTGTTTACTTTTTGCCTCATGTTTCATATTACTTAATTCATTTGTTATCGTTTGTTTACACTATGCTTAAGTAACATGTAAATGTGAGATATAGGGTTTATTCATGATATATAAGAATGAAATGGTATTGTATACTTCACATTTGAGTTATTAATTACTCATTATCTATTATTTATCAATTGTCAAAGGTGAAAGGTTTATCTTGAATGATTGAGTATTGTTCATTTATACATCTTTCACATGCATTGTAAGCGGTAAATATAAGACTTTTTTACATAATGATCATGGGTTATCATTGTTCTTATCATGAACCGAGTGTGATGTATGCTTGTTGTGGGACTCGACATTTCTTGTTTTCCTTCTTCGGACCTTTGGTTACTAGTATGTGCCATGTTTCCGGAGTTGGCTATCCTTCCGTCCTCTCTCGGACCTTTGGTTACAAGTATGTGCCATGTTTCCGGTTTGGATACCCTTCCGCCCTTCTTCGGACCTTTGATTACGAGTGTATGTGCCATGTTTCCGGTTAGGGGTTACTCGACCTTTGGTTACTGGTATGTGCCATGTTTCGAGTCTTGGATACTATTGGTTTGTCGTATGTCGAATCGGGTAATGTTACCCCCCGAGAGTCTGGCCAGATTTAGATTAGGACCGTATTATGATCGTCGTCCTACCAGGAGGTTGGAGTCTAGTTGGATTGTCTTGTCGGTCTAAACTAGTATACGTCTAACACTTCTTAAGTCAAGTCTTTTTTGGATGGTAAGAGTCTTTTAATCATATCGGCACTAGGAGGTGAGATACAAACCTCGTAGTATCAATGTGATCGACGGGATTGATGTTCCCATTCGTACTTATGGTGAGATACAAGCCATAGGTATGCGCGTGACATTAGTAGCCACGTCCCGTTCATTGTTTGTTAAATGGTTTTAAAGTAAGTGGCTACGGTTCCCTTCACATGTATTATATTGTTGGCCTCTTTTATCCATTTCACATGATAGTTACATATGTATGTCTCATATGCCATTGTTCTTGTTTCACCTCACATTTATTAAATGCCATTCTAATGTTGTAATGCTTATGTCGCTTGGTTATGTTTCATATGCTGTAATATGTTCTTATCTATCCGTGTTTTGATATAATATGGCTGGGAGAACCCTGAGTTACCCCCCACTGACTGTGGCATTCATTTTTAATGAATGAACAGGTTGCAGGTTGGTGCTTATTTGGGGTTTCGACGAGTGAGCTAGCGAGCGTTGTCCTTACAACGATTGACCTTATTCGTTGTAGCTTCTAGTAGCGTTTAGTAGCCTATTTGTGTATTATCAAGGGATCGGGATCCCTTGCATTCGTTTAAGTTAATATTTTTATAAAAAGCTTTCTTATCTTAAGTCTTGGTTCCTATGTTTTAATGACTCCGTAGTTTTATAATTAAAGTTTTTAAATCTCGCATTTTTCGCTGCATATATGTTGTTTACTTTATTGTTTAACTACGGGGGTTCACAAAGATTCAAGTCCATATGTCGTTCTTGCCCCCACCATGGTCTAACCGAATGGTTTTTGGTCCAACAATTTTGGAATGGACTCTATGAAGATTCAAGAAATGTGCTCAATATGGGATCAAATGGAAGATTCACCGAGGTTGATGACAACCAAACTTGATCCAAGATCGAAGAAATGGCAATCCATAACTCTCAATATAGTAGGCCTAGGAAGGCTACTAGAGGAGGAAGACATGAAGTTGAATCCGTTACTCAAATAGGGGCCGACTTGAGTGCCCAATTATGTTCACATCTTGGCACTATGAACTCCAACTTTGAAAAGGCTTTTGCCATGTTGAGTGAACCTTCTAATGCACCAACAACACAACAAGTTCATGCTATGACAATGGCACCACAAATCCCAAGTGGAGTTTGTGGGAATTGTGGAACATTGGGACATGACAAAATAGAGTGTAGAGGTTCAATTGAACAAGTGAATGGTTTTCAAGCATATAGAAATGGTACTCCATATTCCAATTTCTATAATGAGAACACCAAGTACCATCCTAACCTCTCATACAAGAGCCAAAATGTTCAAAATCCATCTTTGTATCAACCACCTCCCATGAGAACTCAAAATCAAAGACCACCTTTCAATCAAAACCAAAATCAAACTTTCCAAAGTCATGCACCTTTCAACCAATCACATGACCAATCATTTGACATCCAAAGAGCGGTCATGCAAATGCAAAAGAGCTAACAAGACTTTTTCGCTCAAATGCAAAAGGATAGTCAAGCCAAGGATGTTACAATCAACAACATCTTAGCTCATAACAAAATGATTGAGACCCAAATTTCTCAATTGGCTTCATCTAGCTCAAATAGGCAAAGAGGGCAATTGCCTCCACAAGTCAACCCTCCCACAAGAAATGAAACCGCTAATGCCATAAATTTGAGGAGTGGAACTCAATATGAAGGTCCTAGTGCACAAGAAGAAGGGATGGAAGAAGTTGTCGTTGAGACAAGGAGCAAAAGAAATGAGGAAAGCATGCATGAAGAAGACAATGGAAGGAGAAATAGAAGGAGGGATGACAATAAAAATAACCAAGAGAAAGAGAAGAGCAATGAGAAGAAAACCACCAATGAAGAGCCTATCACTATCAAGTTACCATTCCCAAGTAGGCAAGTGAAGCCTAAGCTTGATAGAGAACTTGGCAAATTCATGGACATTGTGAAGAACCTAGAAGTTTCTATTCCATTTACCGATTTGATAACACATGTGCCGGCTTATGCCAAATTCATGAAAGATATACTCACCAAGAAGAGATCCATTGGGAAAATGGAGACCCTTGCTTTTGCAAACACTTCTAGTGCTATTCTACAAGGAGTGTCTCCACCCAAATTGCAAGATCCGGGTAGTTTTTCTATCCCATGTACTATTGGGGACACTAGGATTTCTAAAGCATTATGTGACCTTGGAGCAAGTGTAAGTGTGATGCCTTATTCGGTCTATGAGAAGCTTGGCATGGGAGAATTGAAATGCACAAGCATGACCTTAGAAATGGCGGATCGCTCCACTAAAGAGTCCATAGGAGTACTAGAAGATGTGCCGGTGAGAGTTGGCAAGTTTTACATCCCCGTTGATTTTGTCGTGGTAGACATGGCGGAAGATGTCCACATACCCATCATTTTAGGAAGACCATTCTTACACACCGCCGGAGCGGTTATTGATGTAAAGAACGAGATGTTGACTCTAGAAGTAGGAGATGAGAAGATCACTTTCAACCTCATCAAAATGATGAAAGCACCGAATCTCAAAGAGCCATGTTTCACCATTGACCAAGCTAAGGGAAAAGGAAAAGAAATTGAGCTTCCACCCATTGCCACTTCAAAATGGGAAGAGGAAGTAGATGAAATTGAGAGAAATATCTATGGAGAGCAAATTCCTTTCAAGGAGGAACCTCCAAAGGAAAAAGATGAAAAGGGTCGTGATGTTCTTATTGACCAAATGAAAGACATTGTTTCAAGCTTGAGTATTGGAGGAACGAAAGAGTAAGTCATAGGACTTTGGGATGATGAATTCGAGGGATATGTCAACCCATACATTGGCCATGCCATGACTTTCAATTACGAGGAGGGTTACGACGATCCTAGTTCAAGTTCCCATGCAAAGAGCTCTACTCATGAGAAAGGAAGCACATAAAGACCATCTCAAGAGCTATTCTACAATAGTGAGCAAGCATTAAGATCATTGTACTCGAATTGTGTAATGAGTACACTATCTGTGGCTGGTACTTGGCTTCTTGTGGCGGTCAGATCAGCATAAAGCTCAGAGAACGAACCTTCTTGCTTAAATTTATGGTAGGCGAGAACCCTTGCAGGCTCAGCCATACACGATACGGGATCGTGCCCCTCTTCACCACATCTACCACAATACCTCCATAGCGCAAACTTGCTGCGACTCGACCTCTTTTACCGTCTCAGCTACAGAAATTATTTTGTCAATATCATCATTAACCCGCTCTATTCTAGGATTTGCATAGTTCGCCGTATAAGTGGCCATGTTTTCGATCAACTGCCACCCCTTATCATCCGCGACATTAACTTGAAATCTTCCTGACGCAGCGGCATCCAATATAGCTCTCTGCTCATACAGCAACCCATTGTAGAATTAGTTGCATAGATACCATCGCTCAAACCCATGGTGAGGAACTGAACCAACCAATTTCTTGAACCTGGCCCACGCTTCACTCAAGTTTTCCGCATCGGATTGAGTTAAATTAGCAATCTGTCCCCTAAGCGCAGCGGTGTGCTGAGGAGGAAAATACCGTCTGAAAAAGGCCATCGCCAATGTACTCCAATCTACAACTTCAGCAGCCGTCCTATCAAGGTCTCTCCACCAGTCTTTAGCATCATCCGTCAAGGAGAAAGGAAATAAGAATTCCTTTACCTTGTGTTGTGTTACTCCAGCTACTAGCGGAATAGTTGAGCAATAATCAGTAAAAAGCTCAACACGCTTAACCGGGTCTTCACCTACCATGCCCTTAAACAGATTTCATTCCACCAAATGCAAGAAATCCGGGTGGATACCAAACGTAGCTCCATTGGCAGTTGGCAAGAGAAGTCCCCTCGGCAAATCACTTGCACTAGGCTCAGAATAGCTCGCAATATTCGGCATACCTGCAAGCACTAAACACTAGAACAAAATATAAGAACGGTCTCAAGGAACGAATTCCTTGAGACAAAAGACAAACAAAGAAAACTACAAAATTACACCGTCTCCCCGGCAACGGCGCCAAAATTTGACACGGCTGTCGTAACCCTATCAAAAATAAACCAACTGGTCTCAACTAAAATGTAGTAGAGGTAGTTGGGATCGTATCCACAGAGAGATAGGTAATCTATAATTCACTAAGTCTGTCTGAAGTAACCGGTTTCGGGGGTTGTTTGATTTGTTATCTAAAAACTAAAGGATTAAAGGGAAGAATAATAAAGGGAAAGAAAACAGAGAGAGAGGGCACTAGGATTGTCGGTTCACCATGGCTTCTAAGTCCGGACTAAACATAATAAAGCGCCCTAAATTCAGTCTGTGAGTAATGAAAAGGTCCTTTCGGTCCGCTATTCACCCTAGGATAATACTAACTTAGCTTTCACCCTGATTAGTATAAACCTAATGCTCGTTGCAGAACTACCCCTATCCCAATCTTTCGATCCAGGTCAAGAGGGTTTCGAGACAGCCAATTAAATGCGTCGACTCAAGCAATTAACAGATATTAGATGCAACAGAAACATACAGATTAAATTGCGGGTACAAAATCGTATCGTCCTTCCTATGCCATGGCTACCCTAAATCCTAGCGATAAGATTAGCTACGCATAACAAGGGAAGAAACAACAATAATAATAAAAGAAATAAAGAATAACATGATTGAATAGAATTAGGAAGAAACGATAATACTAAATTACAAGAGTTGAAGAGTAGTGATCCAAGAATCGTTCTAAGGAGAAAGTAACAATAGTTCCATTCTAGGTCTAAGACTAGTCTATAGAAGAGAAAAGTTAGAGATCAGAGGTGTATCTGAATTTCCTATCTCGTCCTCCTTTTAAAAGAAATAAAAATAGCTTTAAGTCTTATATTTTGCGCGGCCCATCAGTGTAAACCTCCTCGATCGAGCGAATTAGTTACTCGATTGAGGGAGATGCTCCAGAAGGTGGTCGATCGAGAACCATGACTGGTCGATCGACAGGTACGTCATACGCTTGTGCTTGATCGAGATTAGCACTACTCGATCGAGGTCTTGGGTCATGGAAAGTGGTCGATCGAGGCTCAGCATTCGATGGCTTTAGAGTACTTGTTCCGTCTTTCCATCCCGTCCAGCTATCTTCGCACTTCCCAAGGCAGCCAATTTCCGTTTCAACTCTCAAATGATTGCTTTAAGGACCATATTGGGCTGGTTTCTCGTCATTCCGGTTCATATCTGCAAATTAATACAAAACGAACCAAAGTAGACTATTCGGGGGTATTTATAGCATAATACTACAAAATAGACACAGAAATGCATGCTAAAAAGGCCAAAAAGGTCTATATAAATTGCACGCATCAATCATAACCAAATGAATTGGCTCAAAACACAAGGACAATAGTTGATGCCTAATGGGTTGCGAGAAATCTATCTAAAATGCAAAGGAAAAACATACTAACCAAGCTAACCTCGCCCAAGCTGGGATAAGCAAGGGAGGATACCATTCAAGACCAAGGAAAGAGCAAAACGACCTGGAAAAGGGCCGTCCCGATCGGGTTCAGGCCGTCCCGATCGGGTTTGACCGGCTCTAGGCGTTTTGACTTTCGTTCCGCGTTTGCAATTTTAGCTCTCAATTCAGAAAGTTACGTCCCCGAACGGGAACGATGACTTGGGACGATATTTCAGTAGCATGAAATGCTCCATCTTGACTCCCAATGCCTACAAACACAACTAAAATTGTTAGCTTGATTCAAAATTATTAATAAAACATAAAAATGCATAAATTGAAAAACAAAAAGCAAATAAAGCTCGGGTTGCCTCCCGAGAAGCGCTGGTTTAACGTCCCGCACGACGTAAATGATACAATGGGGTTACTTCTCTTGCGGGGTGATGAACAACTCTTCTTCTATATCACCAACAAACCCTTCATCGACAACCTCTTCATCAACAAACCCATCGGGTTGATAGTACTCAACCGGCCACCACTCTTGATAATCCTATTTTGACCATTCTTCTTCATCCATCGTACCTCCCCACGCGTCGTATTCACTCTCGTCAAAGTTGGCAAATGAGAATAGTGCATTTTGAGAGGGATTCCTAGGGATATAGTCTCTTACAATATCTTTGAAAACATCAAAAACGTTATTAGCACAAAAGGACTCATAAACATAAGGATTCTCCATGACACCATTAACAAATGTGATCTTAGTGTCACATATATCCAAGGTGATTTTATTGTTATTGACATCTATCACCGCTCCTGCGGTTTGTAGAAAGGGTCTTCCCAAAATGAGTGGGATATCGGCTTCTTCGGCCATGTCAAGTACAACAAAGTCAACCGGGATAGAAAATTTGCCAATTTGTTTGGGCATATTCTCCAAAATTCCCATGGGGGCTTTGAAAGAATGATCCGCCATTTGAAGCATCGAACTAGACTCTTTCAAGACTCCTATGTTAAGGCTTTTAAAAATGGGGGAAGGCATCACACTCACACTAGCACCGAGATCACTGATAAGTGCAATTTATATAGACTTTTACCCCTGTGTTAGCTCTTGTTTTGCATTGTTTTATGCGCTTATCTTTAGTGTTTTGAGCTAATATTAGTGTTTCTAGCTTCTTTTGCTATATTGACATGTTTTGTAGGAAATATGCACAAATGTGCTAAACACTACAACAATTGGATCAAAATGGAGCATAACAGGAACAAGGCTAAGCTTTGAGAAGAGAATGGACTAGCATGGCAAATTTGGATGGGTTGCATGGCTCATTAGTGGATCAAGTAACAACAAACGCAAAATCAAGTCAACAAAGGTCAAGCCCAAAAGAAGAAGTCCACATGAGATAAGATGATCATAAATTGGCAAGATGAAGAGTCAAGCAATGAATAGACATTAAACGGGTGATTAATCACCGTATTTATGCTTAACATAGGATTCCTT
>JAGPOY010001559.1:3575-20550 GCA_018983105.1 Silene uniflora
TGAGCACAAACTCACCATAGGAAACAAATTCACATAATCTTATCTCTCTCTCTCTCTCTCTCTCTCTCTCTCTCTCTCTCTCTCTCTCTCTCTCCCTCCCTCTCTATCTATCTATCTATCTATCTATCTCTCTATCTATCTATCTATCTATCTATCTATATATATATATGTTGATTTATCTTATGTGCGTTTTTGTTGAATAAATTTTAATTATCCTATTGATTAGTAAAATAACTTATGGGTTGTCATTGTATCTAGGGTTTTCATATTTGTTCGCTTCAAAACCCTAAGGTACATCTTGACCTAATTGGTGTCTAGGGTTTCGAATGATGATTTAGTCCATGAGCCGTTTCTTTTCTTAACTGTTGCACAAGTTACGGTTTATGATACCTCTTATTTATAATATTTGATAGAGATTCATATCTGCCCATATTATTGAAGAAAATATCCAATAAGATAAATACATTTCTTAGAGAAGAATTAAAGCACTCTAAACCGAGTTCATGCCTTGCTTCACACGAAGGCTTGACGGCACTAGGATTTCTTTATAACCTAGATCTTCTCTTCTATTATAAGTACTACACTTATTCCTTCATTTCGATTCAGAAATTTTCACGCAAAAATTCATAGTAAACAAATCGAGTAAAACGTTTTTATTTTTATCAAGTAAAATATTTTTTTTGCATTGGGAAATATTTAGAAAAGTCATGTGCCTCATATTGCCATTATTTCTATTAAAATCGTTATTGGATAATAGTGCTTCATATTGTTTCTTACTCGCTCAATTGTATGAACATAAAAGAACAATCAAGAACTTTCTTATTACTGCAAAATTGATAAAACCGAGTGTTTAACGGTACTCATTTGAGTTACAACTATTGTTAGTTTTACGAGTGGATTGGTAATTTTGTAATCTGTAGAAGCGTACTAAAATTATTAATCGATAATAGTGGACGTAGGTTTCGACTTGTGAAACTGAACCAATTCAAAAACCACGTGTGTCACTTGCACTTTCTTTGTTATTTCTTTACATTTTACTTTGCTTAAATAATTAGTTAAAGTTTAATCGATAAACTTTAGATAATTAATTCACGTTTATACGGACAATCGAAAAGGTGGGCTAAGTTTTTATACTCAATTCCCCCCCCCCCCCTCTTGAGTATTTCGGATTGATATACTCTACACCAGGTCTTAAACATATATTCAGTGGTTATACGCTATACATAGTACCATAGAGACAGTGCGTTATACGCTCCACACCGATGGAGGTCGTGCGTTATACGCTCCATCAACTAGAGACAGTGGTTATACATTCTAACGGGCGTTTTGTCTATTTGATGTGCTTTGATGCCAACATTGTGCCTTATGTTATTGTGGATCGTGTGCTACTTTGGTTTGTATGTGTCCGTGGTCTAATGGTTGCATATAGTCTAGGTTGCATAATTGCGTCCGGCTAAGGTTGATAAAGACATGTTAAGTTTTGGTTGCATGTAGTGATGTATATATGTCTTACATGTTTACTGGTTTTACATTCCAATTGTTATTGATTATTTGTTATATTAAATTGTTATAAACATGACTGAGAGAGCATCTAGTTACTCTTGACTGATTGTCTTCCCCCATTCTCAGGTTGTTCAGATTGTTGCTGACTGGTTGATGCTTACTTGAGGAAGGTGCAAAGCAAGCTTAATAAATTGTTTAGGAGTTTGATTTATGTTTTGAGAACCCTTGACTAATGTAGTAGCTTTCGTATTTTGGATTTAGTACTAATCCGGATTGGTCAGGTGTTTCCACCACCTTGACCTTATTATTATTATTATCAAACTCTCATAATTCATTTATATTATGTTATTTCTTTTATGGGTTTTCCCCATTTGTGTCCTGAAACTTTCACTTTTCCCAACTGTACCCCTGCGTATGACATAGTACTAATTGTGTCCTTGAACTTTATTAGTAATTACCATCTGTGACTAAAGTAGCCAAAACCGCCACTTTTGGCCGTTAAATGCCTACATGTCACAATGGAACCATCAGATTTCAACCTTTTGACCAACATCCTCCTTTAATTTAACTCAAATCCCCATTTGATCTATAAATTACCCACCTCCTAAAATCACTCTCAAACCCTAAACAAATGGAGCAATTTCTTGCCCAAATGATCATAAAGAACAAGCCTTTAGACCATGTTGGCACTTAACGGCCAAAATTGACGGTTTTGGCTACTTTAGTCACAGATGAGAATAACTATTTAAGTTCAAGGGCACAATTAGTATTATGTCATACGTAGGGGTACAGTTGGAAAAGTGAAAACTTTAGGGGTACAAATAGGAAAAACCATCTTTTATTTTATAATCGGGGTTGTTACAATTACGGTATTTGTGCCATGTTTCCGGATTGAGGTTACTCTTATGCGCTTCTTCAGACCTTTTGTTACAGACTATGTGCCATGTTTCTGATTAGGCGTTACGCGACCTTTGGTTACCGTATGTGTACCATGTATCGAGTCTTGGATGTGAAACCTTTGTCGCATGGCGAATCTGGAAATGTTTATCCCGAAAGTCTGGATCCGGGTTTAGACTAGGAAGTATTATTATCGTCATCCTACCGAGGATTGAGTCTTATCTTGTTAGTTAGGATGCTTTGTACGTGTCATGTACTATGGGAGCTGAGTTATTGATTTAATGGATTATTTAATTGGATTAGTCATAGGTCTAATTTGTATTTTTTGCCAATATTGATAGATGAATTCATATGTATTATATATAACTCGTTCTCATGTCAAGTTATCTAAGTCACATGATTATATTGTATTATGTTAGAATTGTTCTTATCTATGTGTGTTCTGATGTAATATGGCTGGGAGAACCTCGAGTTACTACTCACTGACTATCGTATTAATTTTTAATGAATGACAGGTAAAAGTTGGTGTTTCATGGGGTTGAGACTTTTGTGAGCTAGCGAGCGTCGACACTTTCGATGTGTACCTTACTCGTAGCTTAATTCACTTACTTTTGGACATTTGTGTGTTTTAAGGGACATGGCTTTCCCTTTGTAGCCATTTACTCTATTGTTTGTTTTTAGCTACCCTATTTACATTATCGTTGACGTTGATATTGATGAATCCGCGTGTCTTACCAAAAAGTTTTAAAAATCCCTACTTTCCGCTACATGTTTGATTGTTTTATTAGGGTTAATTTAATGGGAATAGTCCAAACAATGAGGGGTCTTCTCAAAATAATCTGAACTGTAATACCACAGATTCTGCGTAAAGGGAACTCGGTCGAGTACGTGGTACTCGACCGAGTGGGTCACAGTGAGCTTGGTTGAGTAGGCTGTACTTGATCGAGTGGTTCGTCGGGTGTCTAAAGTAGGCTTCTACCTTAGGTGCACTCGACCGAGTAGTGAGACACTCGGTCGAGTATGTCAGGTACTCGGTCGAGTACCCGTTCGGGGGAGGCGATTTGCGTAATGTTGATTAAGGAAATTAGAGATTATAAAACCTTTTCCATTAGCTACTGGAGTTCGGACACTCGGCCGAGTAGTAAACGAACTCGACCGAGTGGCATGTACTTGACCGAGCGGCCTGTAATCGACCGAGTACCTCTTTGGGCGATTATGTTTTTATTTTGAGCCATAGGCTGCATGCTTACGTTTATCTTTATCATATCAGCTCAAAATGCCGCCAAAGAGATCTACGTACTGCGTACATTAAGGCTTCGGAGATGAATTTAGATGAGGTTGCTAGGATGATCGAGCAACACAAGGCCCTTACAGAGGCCCTAAAGAGTGTGGGGAAGGGAATAGAAGCAGCGGTGGATGCATCCAAGACGAGCACCATTATTTCTCGCTTCAACCCTACCACATATGAGGGCACAAGCGAGCCCAAATTGCTCGGCAACTGGCATCAGGAGATTGATAGCTTTCATGAAGTGGTTAATTGTCCGGAGGAGCTAAAGGTGGACCAGGCTGCGTTCTACCTAAGGGATGAAGCTGGGGTTTTGTGGAACCGTGAAAAGGAGGGTGCACGGGAGTACTAGAAGAATATGGGTGAGGCTGAAATTCCTTGGCTAGAGTTTAAGAAAGCAATGAGGAATCATTTCGTTCCAGAGCACATCCGTAACAAGTTGAGGTCTAAGTTCGACACCTTTGCTACGACCGATGGCATGACAGTTGCTGAGTACTACCAAAAGTTTAATGAGCTGTCACGCTATGCGAAGGATATGGAGCTGAGTCAGCTGAGTCTGGCTCTCCGTTTTGAGAGGGGCTTGTCTTTTAAAATCATGTGGTGGTTACCAACTGGGGTGCTTTTTGACTTAAATGAGGTCCATTAACGTGCAGGGCATGCCGAACAACTAGTTGACATGTCTAAAGAGGCTAATGAGAAGGCGACTGAGAAAAAATAGGTGGAGAGCGAGAGTAGTGGTTAATCAAGCTTCAAGCCTGGTCACCACAACCAGTCTAAGGCTTACTCGGGTGGATATGGTTTTAGTGGAGAATTTTGTCATGGGGGTAGGGGTGGTCGCAGCACTAGCGACATTTCGACCATACAATGTTTCAACTATGGCGGAATAGGTCACTGAAGATAAGTGTCGGAGTGTCGACGGTGGGGCTTTCCAACAGCGATCGTACCAGGAGAACTATTGCAGGCTCCGACTCAGAGTATGGCCAACAATAGGCCAACTGGGTCTTGGAATAGTCATGGTGGACAAGGCAATAACAACAATGGCAGCTATAACTGCAACAATGGTGGATCCTATTAGCGCCCGAATGTCAATGTCAATCAAAGTTCGACAGCTAAATCTACCACATCGACAAGTACGGTGCAGGGTGGTGGCCAAAAGAGTAGCGACAAGTTGTTCATGATAGATAAACAGGCGGTTGAAGATGATGCTCAAGTCATTACTAGTACTTTCCTTATTAATCATAATCCCACCTTTGTTCTATTTAATTCGGGAGCAACCCATTCATTTGTGTCTAGAGGTCATGCTTTATCTATGGGTTTGGGGGAGTATGAGTTAGTAAAATATGAAATTTTTATACCTTCAAGAGAGTCTGCGTCATGTAATTAGTTTTATAATGGGGTGTCTATGGTCGTCGAACAAGTGAACTTTCCAGTTGATTTGTTCGAATTTCCTATGGATAGATTTGAAATTATAATCGGGATGGATTGGTTGGGGAAGCATAAGGCTAGTATAGATTGTCATCATAAAAAGATAACTTTGAGGGGTCCTAAAGGGATTAGAGCGTCTTACCGAGGGTTTCTGGTCAAACCCAAAGTCAAGATTATTGCAGCTGTGACTTTGAAGTCTTATTTGAGGAAGGGGTGTCCTATGATCCTTTTCCATGTATGGGATACTCGCATGGAGATGTCGTCAGCTGGTGAGATACCAGTTATGGGTGTGTTTGGGGTTGTCTTTCCAGAGGAGATACCAGGGTTACCTCCAAAGGGATACATTGATTTTAGTCTGGAGTTGAAGCCGGGAACGAGATCGATTTATATGGCTCCGTACTGGGTAGCACTGAAACATTTAGAAGAATTAAAGAAGAAGCTGAATGATTTGCGAGAGAAGGGATACATCAGACCTAGTGTATCACGGTAGGGAGCACCAGTTCTATTTGTGAAGAAGAAATATGGTATCATGAGGTTATGCATCGACTACCGTGAGCTGAATCATGTCACAGTGAAGAACAGGTATCCGTTGCCGAGGATTGATGATATTTGATCAGTTGATAGGGCTGGAGTGTTTTGGAAGAATGATCTAAGGTCAGGGTACTATCAGTTAAGGATTCAAAACAAAGATGTTCCTAAGACAGCTTTCAGATCGCGGTATGGTCACTATGAGTCTGTGGTGATGCCATTTGGGTTCACCAATGCACCAGCATTATTCATGGATTTAATGAATCAGGTGTTTAGTCCATTCTTGGACCATTTTGTGGTGATCTTCATTGATGATATTCTAGTCTATTCTAAGACTAAGGAGGAGCATGCAAAGCATCTACGATTGGTATTGCAAACATTACGCGATAACTAATTGTATGCTAAGTTATCCAAGTGTGAGTTCTGGTTGGAGAAGATGACTTTTCTGGTCCATGTAATTTCAAAAGACGATGTATCTCTGGACCCTAGCAAGATTGCAGCAGTGTCAAACTAGGAAGCACCAAAAAATGTGACTGAAATTCGAAGTTTCATGGGTTTGATTGGTTATTACAGGCGGTTCGTAAAGGACTTTTCTACGATTGCTAAACCAATGACGACTTTGAGAGGAAGGAGAACAGATTCCGCTGGGATGAGAGTTGTGAGACGGCGTTCCAAATTTAAAGAAGTATTTGACTACAGCTTCTGTCTTAGCTTTGTCAGAAGGGAGTGAAAACTTTGAGGTATATACCGATGCTTCAATGAATGGATTGGGATGTGTCGTGATGCATAATGGGAAAGTCATCGCTTCCGCTTCGAGGCATCTGAAATCATATGAATAGAATTATCCTACTCATGATCTGGAGTTGGGTGCGGTTATGTTTGCTTTGAAGATTTGGAGACACTACTTTTATGGGCCAACCTTTAAGGTGTTTTCAGATCACAACAGTTTAAAATAGATCTGCACCCAGAAAGAGTTGAATATGCGACGGCGGAGATGGATCGAGCTGATTGGCGATTATGACATGGAGATTATTTACCACGAAGGGAAAGCCAACTTGGTAGCTGATGCTTTTAGTCGGACAAGTGTGCATTCTTTTTGCACTAAATTGTCCTTGATGAAATTGAAAGATGAGGTGGAAACGATAGGGATTCACATGATTCGGAAAGGAGTTGTTATTGGCGATTTGACGATCGAACTTGAGCTCTATGATAACATTAGAGAGAAATAGTTACTCAATCCTAAGATTCAGGAGTGGAAATGGAGGGTCGGCAATAGCAATACTTCAAGGTTTTCGATTCATGCAGATGGGAGTGTTCGTTTTGATGGGAGACGGTGTGTGCCTAATGACGCGGATATGAGGAAAGCAATTATGACTGAGGCTCCTTGTACTCCTTATTCAGTGCATCTGGGTGGTGGCAAGTTATGTAAGGACCTACAGAAGACTTATATATGGCCCAGGATGAAGAAATATATAGTTGAGTTTGTAGATAGGTGTTTGACTTGCCAGCGGGTCAAGGGAGAGCATCGGAGACCGCAAGGTAAGATTCAATCACTTGATGTACCTGAATAGAAATGGGACTCTATATCGATGGAGTTTATTGTAGGTTTACCGATGACTCAGTAGGGTAATAACATGATTTGGGTGGTCGTTGACCGTTCGACGAAGTCAGCTCACTTTATTCCTGTGAAAGATATTTGTTGTAAGGTTCAACTGGCTAATGGGTACAACAAACAATGTGGTGAAATTACATGGGGTACCTAAGGATATTGTGTCAGATAGGGATGCACGATTCATTTTGAGGTTTTGGCAAGGGTTGCAGGAGTTAACGAGGACTATTTTAAAGATGAGGACGTCATTTCATCCTGCGACGGATGACCAAACTAAGCGGACTATCAATACGAGTATGGTTCGAGCTTGTGTGATGGAATTTGGTGGGAGTTGGGAGGATCGACTTGATTTGATCGAATGTTTTTACTACAACAGCTATAATACGAGTATTGGAATGGCACCATTTGAGGCATTGTATGGGAGGAAATGCAGGAGTCCGGTATGTTGGGATGATAGCGCAGAAGCGGTGGTTTCGGGACCGTAGATGGTATAAGACATGGTTGAGTAGGTACGTTTGTTTCAGCAAAAGATGAACGCGGCCCAGGTTCGACAAAAGAGTTATGTCGATTTGCATCGCAGGGATATTGAGTTCCAAGTGGGTGACATAGTTCATTTAAAAGTGCCACGGATGCGTGGAGTAATGATGTTCGGTAAGCAAGGGAAGTTGAGCCAGATATACATTGGACCTTATGAGATATTGGACCGTATTGGTGAGGTGGCATATCGACTAGCTTTGACACGAACTCTTGATCGGGTGCATAACGCGTTTCATGTATTACAACTTTGACGGTATGTGATCGAGTAACCCATCTCATGTACTAGAGGTTGAGAATATCGAGTTGGATGAGATTTTGACATATGTGGAGATGCCTAGAAAAATATTAGATCGTAAGGTAAGCAAGACAAGGAATGGTGAGACTACCTTGCTCAAAGTACTATGGTCTAACCATGAGGTTGAAGAGGCTACATAGGAGCCAGAAGAAGCGATGAAGGAGCGTTACCCCATATCTTTTTTACTAGGTATGTTTGGTTACGAGGGAGTAACCTTATTCTTTAAAGAGGGGTAGGAGATGATCACGCGTGTTTTTGAGACTTTTAGTGGTTGGTTTGGATAGTAATTTGTGTTGTTGGTTGTCTTTTGGCCATTGTTTAAGCACTAGTTGGTGTTGTTACCGTATATGTGTTTTTCAGGTATGAAGTTCGTTTTTAAGGAGGGAAGACTGTAATACCACTGATTCTGCATATAGGGAACTCGGTCAAGTAGGTTGTACACGACCGAGTGGCTCGTAGTGGGATCAGTCGACTAGGCTATACTCGACCGAGTGGTTCGTCGGGTGTTTGAGGCAGGCTTCTGCCACAGGTGCACTCGACCGAGTAGTGAGACACTCGGTCGAGTATGTCAGGTACTCGGCCGAGTACCCGTTCGGGGGAGGCGATTTTCAGGTATAAAGTTTGTTTTTAAGGAGGGAAGACTAATACCACTGATTCTGCGTATAGGGAACTCGGTTGAGTAGGTTGTACACGACCGATTGGGTCGTAGTGGGCTCAGTCTACTAGGCTATACTCGACAGAGTGGTTTGTCGGGTGTCTGAGGCAGGCTTCTGCCACAGGTGCACTCGACCGAGTAGTGAGACACTCGGTCGAGCTCAGGTACTCGGCCGAATACCCGTACGGGGGAGGCGATTTCCGTATGTTGATTAAGGAGATTAGAGATTATAAAAATTTTCCCAACAGTTATTAACTTTATTTATACAAAACCTAAAACATTTCTAATCATCTCTAATCACCCGTTAATCATCATTCAAGCAAGATTGTATTGTGGGCATTTTGGAGTTCACCCATTTCGTTTATAATGCATTGTAAGTATCGATCTTTTATCATTTACATTTTGGTTAAACCCTAGTTAGGTTGATTTGGGAAAAGATGGTTAATTAAGGGCTGTTTGTGATTAGTATTGTTATTTATGATTGATTAGATGACGATTTCGTAGAAGAGCATTTCTAGCCTCTTTGTTGATTGGTAGGGTTTCCCTACTCAATTGTTTGTGTAAATGATTACAAGTGGTGTAATAAGTGGTAATGCTGCGGTCTACCATTGGTGGTGTAGTTACCTGTTGCCTGGCAGACCGGAGTTGCAGTTCAGGCATGGCACTTGGGGTTCGTAGAATTGTGTTGTTGCAGTACTGATTGTATTTGGTTGATTTTTATCATAGCTTGTGATTGTTTACATGGATGACTGGCCCCGTTTAGGATTTCAAAACCCGATGTGATCCATCGGCGAATGGTGAGCAGATATCTAGCATTGAGCAGATAACTGACCCTGTTTATGTTTACATTGAGCTGTCTTACGGGATGGATGGGATATCACCACGTGTCTTTTAGCTTTCGATGTCACTCTATACTCTTGTTGTCTTTTGGTTTTCGGACATTTAGTTTTGAAGTTGGTTTTGGTTTTGGCTTGTAATCAACTAAACTCTCTTTATTCTTTAATACATGTTCTATTATGGTCCATTTGTTATACATTACGTCGGGCAACCGAGATGGTAATGCTCCCATTTAATTTGCTAAGGTAGACCTTGGTAAGGCTCCTTGGTAGACGGGGGTGTTACATTAACTTCATTTAGGCCATGTTAGGTAAATTGCATATTGAGCAAAATTAGTATATGCCAGCGTAATTAGTAGTTTGACCAAGCAATCTACTATTTTCACGTGTTTGGAAATGACGTATTCTGATAACATATTGGTCGTAATCTACTGTTTTTGAATATGCTATTAGCAGCGTATTGCATTAGCATATTCAATTTATTCATGAAACCATTCTAATTATCCTAAAATCTGCTAATTACCAAACACCCTTTTTAAATTCTGCTAATTTGCTTGATAGTCAAACCTGCTACTAAAATTTGTTAACCATATTCTACTAACGTTTCTGATATCATGAATCTGCTTCTACTGTTTGCCAAACATGGCCTTAATCTCAAAATAAACCCAACTATTAATCACTTGTACGCATAATAGTCTCGGTAACCTACTACTTGCTAATCAAGTCATATCTTTTAATAATATCTCAACTCCTTGAGTATTTACATTTAATTACCATTAACACCCGCCATTGCAAGGACCAACCATACATTAACACATTATAAGCAAACTCAACCTCCACTACCATAGCCTCAAGCACCAACTCCCAGAAAAAAATTATTCGAAAAGATCGAGAAACCCATATCCATTTTTTTACTACCATTAAAGTTGAGAAATTGCAAATACGGTCCCATTCTAACTCGAAAACGGGGAGGGTATAAAACTCACAACACAAGAGGAGCTCAGTTACAAAAGAGCAACTTCAATGAGCTCTTCCCCAATTTTACAAAAATGAGTGAATGGACAGGGAAAACGAATATTTAAAGGACAAATTGCAAAAATTTGAGGGGAAAGACTTTGAAATGGCAGGGGATACGATGAGATGAAAGATTTCATTTCACTTTTTCTTTTTCGTTTTGGGCATTAATAGAGAAAGGTTGGAGATATGTGTCTCTCGATACATTTCAGTTTTGGAGTAGAAATGTTGCTCTAATGTTTTCTGATTAAAATGGACAGATTTAGAAGGAGAAGATGGAGGAAGAAGAAGATACGGGGAAGGAGAAGATGAATATTGAAAGGAGAAAAAAGCATTTAGTAAAAAATGGGAAATAAACCATTAAAAACGTTTAATTGTATGCCACGTCATCTATTACTTGAGATAACAGGTTACAAAATACACGAGTCTAGTACGAGAAGATAAATATAATAGTACGGTTTAGTTTGAAATAAAATGAAGTTCGGATTATTTTGAGAAAACCACCGATAGTTTGGAGTATTCCAATTAAATAACCCTTTTATTTATGGTGATAACGAGGAGGTTCACAACTTTACTGTTGTTACTTCACTATAATCAACAAAGTGAATAACTTAGAGTGTGTTGAACTGTTATTTTAATATTGCACTGGTTTAATTGATTCAATTATTGATAACTATTACTGATACTGTAGTTTTTTAATTGTTCAACTTGTACACTATTAACATTCAATTAAAAAGGGTACTAGGTGTTAAACAATCTCATTTCTCACTTGGTTCGCTGAAGATACTCGTATCTGTCGATATTGGAATTTACAGAACACCCGACAAATACCTAATGAAATTTGTCTTAATACGATTCTATGGAACCTCGAGTCGATATGCCCATCTGGGTCCCGCAAACCCTATGGGCGTTGTCCTCACTCGCTCAAACTAATTGAGTCAAAACTAAATTTTTAATTGGTATATACAATTCACCCCTTTCTCCTCTTATGTACTAGGAATCCATAACGCTTCAGGTTTGTAAGTAGGCTAGGAGAAAATCAATTAGTAATTTACACGAGAAAATACAATTCTTGTGAATGATTTTCCTTATAGTAATTTATGTGAATTCGGTAAAATTATTTGGTTGCGGATGTAGGAGTTTAATTACACATGAATTGTCAACTACCTAAGGAGGAATGTATAATCCAATTCCCATTTTGTGTATGCTTTTGAAACTTATAGGAATATTGAATACATACCTTTTTGCAAAAAAAATTGGCAACCAAATAACTTCCCATTTCGTAATTCAAGATATTTTTCAATTCCAACGTTTTACTTGGGGCAACAAAGCAATACCTTAAGTTATATTTATTTGTTTCCTATGTTGATGTGTCAAGGTGAGAACATCATGACCGTGATAATGAGATATCGTATGATAAATTATATGTACTTAATTAATCACACAAGTACTCTTGATATATATAGTTGCACCAAAGGTCTTATATGTTAGTCGCTAAGATAATTATTTCTATCTCAAATATTTTTAAATATATATATAAGCATATATATAAATCTTTAGATTGAGCCTTAAAAATAATCCTTTCAAAGCATACAAAGATATCATTTGCACACATTTTGCAGTCATATTTTTGATGTTGTGATTTTTAAAATTTTTTAAGATTGTGAGTATGAACCCACAAATACGAAGGAACATATTTTTCAAAATAAAATGAATCAATTCACCTTGGTTGTTTAAGAGTCCAAAACAATTATGCCCAAGCTTTCCCATTGATCAAGGACCTCGTACTTGTTTCTGTATAAACGCCCAGCGGAATCATAGTAGTATTGCACACGATAAAGGTGAGATTCAATGTATGATACAACATATAAAAAGATATAGATTTTCGTTGATGAATTTAAACTATTTTTTTGGTTTAAATTCAATTATTCAAATTCATTATCATATTTAGTACATGTAAGGACAGTAAAAAGTGCAACAAATTAAAGGAACCCACTTGTGTTAGTTGTGAACGATGTTACAACTTTCATGAACGTAAAAATACGGTTATGATTAGAAATGTTAAAGCGTTCACTAAACATAGGTACTGCATCAAATTCGTAGTAGTTGGAGGAGGATGGGTAAAGTTTTTAGCAAGTGGTGTGGTGAATGTGTTTATCACAATAGAGTACTAGTCACAGATCGTGGGACAGGATGAGCTAAGCATTGTTTACTCTATATATACGCTTACCTGATGTATCTTAGACGCGGCAGTTTTATAAAGTTTATTGTTGTTTCTCTTCATAAAATTATTAAAAAGGAAGCAAAACTATAAATTACTTGAAAATAAACTCAAATGATAGATAATAGATTGGAAAGTGTAAGTTTATTGTGGTTTTCATGGTGGTTGGGGTAAGAATAATATGAGAGAATAATTAATTAATAACAAGGGCATTCTGGTCATTTCATGCTATTTTTGGCCGAAAAGTGTAAGTTGATATTGATAATAGATCGGAATTAATATTTTGTTACTGTTTACCTAATTTTTTTGTTGGTACCATTTATAAAAAAGAGTCCTTATATTGGGATTGTTTATCAGTTTACTCAAATAATTTACAACATTTCTTTGATAAAAAGTTGTAAAAGGAAAGTGCGATAACATCTTATTACCTTGTGATAACAAATATAAAGTCATTTTTTTAAAATTTTTTTACCAATTTCCCGTAACAAATTAAAAATCAATTTAATTTGATATATAAGTAGATAATTTTGCTCCGATAGAAAGTTCTTTAGAATGATATTTTAAATTGATTTTTTCCTAATAAAAATACTTTTAACATAAATAATTTTAACATTGTAATTTCTTTGTCTTAATTATATTTTTACAAATCAAAAAATAAAATCAAATATGAATCAAGCAACAAAAGAAATTTTTACCAAAAAGAATAAAAAGAAAAAGAAATCTTGCTCATATCTTTCACATGGAGCTTCATCACACAAATATTTTGCATATACAATTCAAATGATTTTAATTGCTATTTTGTAAAATTTGCATTTTTTTATTGTATTTGAAGTCATTATTTTTTTTCACATTAAAAATGAAAATTGGTTTTTGGGAGAAGAAAAATAGCATTTATATCTTTCAAAGATGAAGATGCATGCACCACACAGTTCTTTGGTTATACAATCCTAATGATTTCATTGCTATTTCGCAAGATTTTGCATGACTGTTAATTATCTAAAAATTAAATGAGTTGTACATTAGTTGCGAAAAAACATGTTACTGTTAAATGCAGTCATTTATGTGACATTCCGTCTCATCGTATTAAAAGTTGATCGACTTATATAAATACTTCAAGATGTTGAAAATCTAGTTGTCTAAAGATGAGTTATAACGCCACAAATTACGAAAAAGAAAATTAGTTAATACCGTTGCACAATTCCCTTTTAAACATCCGATCTAATAACTTTGTTGTATTAATCAAAAGAATAATTAATTTAAATATAATAAACACCTAATACAATGGTGAACAATACATTAATCTGAAAAATAAAAATATATTAATCTTAAAAAAAAACTAATTTAAACCAAATTTAAAGAACTAGAGTACTATACCTTGTAAACACGACCATGAGGAAGAACTCGTTCTTCAGCAATCCAACCAGGTAATAACCATGAATAACATGGACATGATAGATCATGAATATACGATACTGCACCACTATTAGGTCTTACAACGTTTAATTTAAAACCTCGAGCTTTCATATTTTGTAAAGTTTGAAGAGTCATTGGAGTTCTCTTCCATTGACTTCTCCTATCTCTGTTTGTGGGTAGGGGTCTAGCCATTATTTTTGGACAGACTGAATGTATGAGAGTGTTGAAATTTTTTTGGACAAACTGAATGTATGAGAGTGTTGAAAAAACCTGTATATCACCCTGTATTTATAGGGTTGAGTTTTAGAAAGGAGAAAACATAACTCAATGATACCCGATGACTATATACACTACTACAAATCAGCACTTGGGCCACGTCTCAATTCGTGGCGCAAGTGCTAAATTCCCGTGGCTAAAGCACTTTGCCACGGAAATACCTTCCGTGACGCAAGTGGCCGTGGCTAAGCATTAGTCACGGGAAAAACAATAACGTGGCCAAAATTTAGTTTTTAGTCACGGATCTACCGTGGCTAATAACTCCCGTGGCCAAAAATTTATTCCTGTGGCCAAAATTTATTCACGTGGCAAACGAGGTATATAGAAAATAAATAAATAAATCGTAATAATTTTATATTATTTTCATAACAAAAATGCTATTCCATATCAATAAATGTCATGCTTTCGTAATTACTTTATTAGGTAACTCGCGATTCTCATCCAAGCGTTATTTGATTTCACCCGTCATGCACATACGAGAGGCTTCCCAGGAGGTCACTCATCCTTAGACTACTCTCACCTGAGCACGCTTAACTTTGAAGTTCTTATGATGAGCTGCCGGTATTTGAAGTGAACTTTGTTGATATGATTAACACCTTGAGTTCTTTTAAAATTATTTTCAAATACTATGTTTGTTATTACTTAATATCAAAAATACTCCGTAGTATTACAAGATTTTTATATTTTTGTGAAAAAAACATTATTTTCACAAAAAACAATCTCGTTTTCCCAAATTTTTTTAATTTCTCAATTTATCGATTTTCTTATTCTACTTTCTTATATATTTTTTTTCTAAACTTATTTATGTTTACTATTGTTGATCGTTTCTTTCCTTAAGCTTTTTACTTTAATTACACATATGAGTTTCTATGGTTTTGTCAATTTTTTTTCTTTACGATGTGATCATTTTCAATAAAAAAGATCTCATATTGATTTTTTATCAATAATTTTTTTATATGGTTTTTATTTTCACTATTGATTAAAGTAGATCATTATTTGTTTTATTTTCAACTTTTTGTTAGGGGTGAGTAAAATCGTATATCCTCTAAGGTTTCGATAAACTGTATTAATATTCATTTTTAAAATCTCGTTTTTTAATATTCTTACCTAATATGGATTTTTTTACATACAGTTATATCTGGTTTTCCCATATATCTGAAAGCCAGAAATACGTTATCCGGTTTTCAATGTCACTCGTGTAAATATATTTCGTTTATGCTTTTTTTTTGTGATTTTTTATTTTTGTATTTAATAAGTGAAAGAGTATTCATAAGTATGGAATATAAAAGGAAAAATAGCCTAAAGAGTATAAGAGTTATAATAATGAGTCATTGATAAATACGATATTTTGTGGTTCAACATTTTTTTTTTTTAAAAAAACGACTTATAGCGAAAATACTATTTAAGGTTTTAGATTTTGCCGATATGTATCCGATACAGTTTTATATAAAACATATCATATATACAGAAATTCGTATGATTGAAACTGTATATCGTAATGTATATGTATAATAAAAACGCATTATTTATTTTTGCTCACCCCTACTTTCAATGTTGTTATTTTAGTTAATAATTTTCATACCTGATATTTTAATTTACAAAAATTTCAAAATTACTTTTCATCAAATTTGATTTTAACACAAAATTCAAGTTTTTCATCTAAATATCTAACAAATAAAATTATATATATATATCAATTTTTGAATTAGACAGTCTGCAAATATATTTAAGTTTCTCTATGATGATTGATCAATAACATACTTATCTAATTTATCATCTATGAGTGCTACCTTTTAACTAACATGTAATTTAACTCTATTTTTATGCATGTGCTATGGTCTTTTTAGAATACTAGTTGGTCGCGCCGTCCCCCAAGTTATTTTAATCGTTTAAGTTTCATATGCATAGCAGCGGATCTTGATTGGGTTTGGTTCTCTATACATTTTGAGCAGTGATCACTATGAAATTATTGTCGTTATAATATTTTTGATGTTCGAATCGATTGCAAACAAGATCACATTCGTAAATATTCCGTATCTAACTTTGTTGGGAATGTGAATATATGCACTTTGCGAATGGGTAATTCGATTTAGGCTTGGAACTTGGTATTAATATCGTGTTTTTTAACAACTATATTCATTAGAAGTGTTTTTATTCTTATTTTTACAAAATGTGCAAGTATTCTATAGAATTAGGATCATTTGATTGACATAGTATTCCCATCAATTTAATAACAGACGGATTCGCCTTTTTTTTGGGTAATGATACAAAGACACGCCTGAGCCTATTTAGGGAGGTGTGTGCAATTGACAAACTAACACTCAATATGACATTTGGTGATGATGCAAAGACATGCTTAGTTGGTTGCATCGCGCGTTTCGCGCGTGGTCTTCTAAGATATTTCGATCGTTTACGTTTCATGTGCATGTTAGCATTTTTTTTTCCAATTATACGTATATATTGAGTACCGCTCACAATGAA
>JAGPOY010001560.1:0-16972 GCA_018983105.1 Silene uniflora
CACTTGCCCCGTATCCCAACTTGAGGGGGAGTATTGAAAGATATTTCTCGAGTCATAGCTGTCAAATATTTTCCATATATATTGTTTACTTCTTTTGTAAGTCATTGTTTGACGGTTTCTCGCTTCTAGGTCTTAGGGTCGCTTTAGGTTTGTGCATATATATATACCTCCTTGTATACATTCAGTTTATCATCAATATATACAAAATACACAATCCTTCTCCTATTTTCCGTTTCTATATGTACTACTTCTAAATTGTAGATGAATTACATGCGTGTACTAATTTTGAAATTTATCGATCAATAGCATGTTCAATGTATTACATGCGGTAGTACTTAACTAAGTTGGCGGCCGACGGCCGGCACATATTTAGTACTCCCTCCTATTCACTGTTTTCTTCCCCTTTCATTTTCCCCTAAGAAATAAGAGAGTGGATTTGGACCACACAAAACACACCATTGAATTTGGACCACACAAATCAACCCAAAAAAGGAAATAGGGAAGAAAACCTGAATAAGCGAAAAAGGAAATAGGGAAGAAAACCCTGAATAGGAGGGAGTATTATTTACCATGTACAGTGTACACGCTATCGCAAGTTTGGAAATGAATTGATATAAATTAGTACATGAATTGATATGAATAATGAATTGATATGAATTGAAATGGGATTTGAGATTTGAAATATGAGAAAATTTTGATATGAATTGATATGAACTAATATGGGAATTGATATGAATAATGAATTGATATGAAATAACATGGGAGTTGATATGAATTGAAATGGAATTTGAGATTGAAATATAAGAAAAATTTGATATGAATTGATATGTTGACGTTAGAGAGAGGTTAGGGAGAGAAAGTGAAAGGGAAAATAAGAGGGGTAAAATTGTCAATAGTGTACTGCGTTGAGCAAAATGTGTACTGCGAAAATCAGGACCCTAAATTTATATAATAATGTCTACGCATGAAATTATGTAATGCATTTATATATTCCCGTGCAATTTGCACGGGTTCTAAACTAGTATATATATGATATATGATGATATGATATGATATGATGTTACCTTTGGTTTGGATGGGAGGAAGTATATTTAATCTTAATTTCTGTATTGTTTTAAGCCTTTTCCCATAATTTTATATCCAAGTGACGTACGTATTCAGTGTAAAGATCAATGGAGGGTGGTGGTAAAGCCGTTATAAATCCAGATGTCGTTCTCTCCCACCAATTTCCTGAGGTTATCCATTTTATTCTCATTAATCAATTAATAATATATGTTAATCTATGATGATTGTTCTTCTTTGTTAATGAAGATTTTCAATTGTTTTGATTGTTGTTTCAGGCTACTTACCACTATTCAGAGAGGTACACATCAGATCTTAATATGTTCTGCTAATTATTCTTCATATTTGTTGGATGATTATATGAACACGCTACAATATTTGTGAGAATTTGATCAAATTATTTTCCACTATTTGTTTATATATGTGAGTACGCAAGGGATTGTAGTTTCTTGCTCAATTGGGTTGTAGTTTGAGCCAGGATCATTTTGCTCCCATCAGAGCATATATCATTTTGCTTCTTCAATCATTGTTTCGCCGTCTTTCTTGCTCAATTGGGTTGTAGTTTGAGCCAGGATTTCCTGATTCATTATGAATACGCCTCACTCGATAGGTGATGCGCTCTTATATGTGTTATATATAGATAATACTCCCTGTGTCCCGGTCATTTGTTGTCCTTTTCCATATTAGGGTGTGTCTCACTCATTTGTTGTCCTTTGTATTTTAAGAATGGACTTGATAAGCAATTTGATCATTTACACACATTTTGTTCCACTTGTCATTTAGTAACTGGCGCCTTCCTCTTTCCTTGGTCTTTGTGCCAAAACCAAAGGACAACAATTGAGCGGAACGGAAGGGGTAGATTATAAGTACCATGGTAGAATATACTTGAACTGATTTGCAATTAGGTGGAAGGAAGGCTTGAGCCTATGCTTGAACCGATTTGCAATTAGTTGGAAGGTTTGAGCCTATGCTTGTATTTAGGTATAGACCGTATAGTGACCAAATGTATGTCTTATTAACTTTTGTGACCGTATAGCTTTTCATCATCCATATGACCATATAGCATTTGCTGTAATTTCAATCAATCAAATAAAGGATATAGTTAAGGGTTCCTTCAAAGTGTTTAGGTGAAGTTTAGATATCCGATAAAGATTAGCAAAAATGTTCCAAAACAAAAGACCATACAAGTAAAATATTCCAAAAAGTTAGATTTGTTTAGCACTAGATCTTTTTTTTGTTCAAAAGGGCATGCAATTTCATGATATTGTAGAGTGGTTTGAAGTTTGAACTCTAGCTCCCTGGGTAGAAATTATTCCCTTTGATTCTTTGAAATGCATCCAGTTAGACTCAGGGAGTACTATATTGCAGAATGTGTCATTTTCATCAAAATTTTTAAAATCCGTTTTATGTAAACACTGTCTATGCAAATAGGGATGCTGCTCTGTATGCACTTGGTATTGGAGCATGTGGGAGCGATGCAATTGATGACAAAGAGCTCAAGTACGTTTACCATGGTGATGGTCAAGAATTTATCAAGGTCAAGACATGTCACATTAGTTGCTGTGAAATTATTTGTGTTCTTTTAATTGGATGCTTGATTCTTATGCATCTGTACACTATGTTAATGAATGTTACTGAGAGGAGGGGGGTAACATGGTAGAGCATATAGACTGAAAAGTTAAATCAAATGAGGAAATGGATTCCTCTTTTCTTCTAAGTGTGATGAGCCTTTCCTGTGTTGATATGCAATAAACAAGGTTTTTTGTGTTGATGAATATGGCTGGGTCATTTCTGAACCAAATATTCCTTGCACCTGCTTAATATGTTATGCTCCGCAAAAGCAAAACCACCAACCTAGCTTGTACTACGTCGTCTGTTAGTCTGTGGCTAGAAATGCCTACATTAACTCTGTTATCACTTTAGCAGTTGTCACTAATAGGATCTCACTATTTGCATTGTACCTTGTCCTTGAAATGGGGATGATTTGTAGAGGGTATGTCGAAATCAACAAGATAACTCAACCCTTCCATTGTCAATTAAGAAGCTGTTGCTCTGTAATTTGATAAAGTTCCTAATTGACATTTTTGTACTTTAAGAGTTTACAGTTACGCTGTACTGAACTGTCTTATCAAAATGAAAAGAAGTACTGTTGGACAAAGTAGTTTCTGTCCCAAGGAAGGTGATGAATTTTTGGGCTAGAAATAAAAAACAAAAATTGACAATAATTGTATGACAGGAAGGAATTGTTGGAAAAGAGGGATACATTTGAGTGTTTTAAGTATTACTATCTGCATGTCATATTACTCACATAGACTACAGAGTACATAAATTAGAAAGCACTTTGTGAGAGCTTGTGCCAAAAGGTTGTTTTGGTTCTTACTACTTAGTTACTGCACTTTCCGAGTTACCCGCTTTTCCTTGGTCTTTTTTTTCTTTAATCTTCTCCAGAACTTAGTGAACTGCTTTCAATAACGTAGTTTAGTTAATGATCAATATTGCAGGTTTTGCCTACTTTTGCTGCATTGTTCTCACAGAGTTCTACACCAAATCTGTTCAGTATGCCTGGAATGGAGTAAGTACTTCTTTCCATCTAAATTGACACTTTCAAATCCTTAATTTATCTACCTTTTGATTAGTGCAATTATTGAAATGAATGTAACTGCCACGATATATTGTAAATAATAAATCTGAACACCTTCATATTTTCCAATCATTGCAGGTTCGATCCACGTCTACTCCTGCACGGGCAACAATATATAGAAATCTACAAGCCACTTCCATCAAACTGTCATGTAAGGATTCTTTGGTTGTAGCACACTTAAATCCTGAGTAAACTCAGCTTCCTGGTTTTTAACGAGTCTCCCACCGCTTTCTAGTGTTGTCTGGTTTCCCTTGCCTCATCTGAGGGCTAAAAACAATCTCCTCTTTTACTCTGATCCATTTGAATCTATTAGAAGTTTCCATATCATGGCTGTCAGATACGGCGGTCTTATGCAAGAATTTGTGTTTTTTTAATGCATTTTCTAATTTAAACGTAAAAGCTTCAGGTAGTGGTTTTGTGCCAAAATTGCTTCAAGATACTTGTTTCATAATAGAATATTGTAAGGTGCTGGTTTCGGAAGTTTGTAAGGTAGCAGGTATCTTAAACTTTTGTCAAGTTAATCTGTCTTAGAGGCTATCACATGTCATTTATTTACTCTTTTTTCTCCCTGAACTAGCTAATTGGTGCATATATAGTGCTCTGAATATAGTTAATTGCGCAAGAAACGAGCTGATAAGTTATCTTAATGTCCCTTTTTCAGATAGTAAACAAGGCTAGAGTTGCTGGGCTGCATGATAAAGGTTCCTCTCTTTTGACAAATTGTTTCCTGAAAAGGCTATTTAAAACTCTCATTTGAATCATTTTCGCGGGGTATTAACTGGGTGTTTTCTGACTTTCTGCTGTTCCGCATTGAAGGCACGATTGACCAATAGGTGGTGAAGTTTATTCAGCTTGAAATAACTGACTAATTAAGTGTTTAATATTTACTCATTGTGAGTTGTGACATGCAATCTAATTAGATAAGTACTAAAAACAATAGGATTAGGTAATTGACTATTGTATTGACTATCGTCACTTAGTGATTCAGGAGTCGTTATTTGGGATCTATAGAGTGGTTTTATTGTTCCCTTGTATCTTTTTGTTCAAACTTCTTGTCGAGACAAACTTGTAAGTAGGTCAATATCTTGAGCATGTTTATGTTTTTGTAGGTAAAGCAGCTATCTTGGAAATAGAAACTACGAGTTGCGATAAAGAGTCTGGAGTGCCGCTATGCATGAACAGGTTGGTGTTTTGTCATCTATTTACTACAATCTGCCCTTAAATGTTTGCAACTCATATTATGCTCAAACTTCCACAGGACCACAGTCTATTTGAGGGGTGCTGGTGGTTTTTCGAAATCTTCTCCTCCCTATTCCTTCTCAAACTATTCAAGCAACCAAGTTCCTGCTATTAAAATCCCTAAAAGTCAGCCTTTTGCATCATTCGAGGATATTACTAAACCTTCTCAAGTATGTGACTCAATTGAGTAAATTACAATTGAGTATGTCAAGTTCACTTTCTAACTCCTATTGCAATGAAGTATCCAGTCCACCTATCGGAGATGAATATTTTACCTCACTGGTTTTTGTCAAAACATGAATGCATTAGCATTACCTAAGACAACTTTATGATTTTGTTTTCTTAATAACATTGTTGATCTTGGCTGATATTGTGGTCCAGGCACTGCTGTATAGACTCTCAGGTGACTATAATCCGCTGCATTCTGATCCTATGGTTGCCGAAATTGCAGGGTACTAGTTTCCAACCCTCAATTCATTATCTGTTAACTTGTAATATTATAACTTGTATTAGTACCCTGCATTCTGATCCTATGAACAATTGCATTTTTAAAGTTCCAAAATTTTAGGTCGTTAGGTCCTTGTAACTATTTGTTTACGGTTTACCTTATGATTACTGGTTTTGCTGTACCATAAATGTGACCATGTTATTTACTTATTTGGTTGCCTTAAATTTAACTCCTACACTTTCTTGCAAAAAAAATGCGCAGATTTTCGCGTCCAATATTGCATGGACTCTGCACTCTGGGCTTTGCAATCAGGGCCGTCGTTAGATGTATTTGCCGAGGAGATCCCGACATGGTAAAAACTCTTTCAGGCCGGTTCCTGTTGCATGTCTTTCCAGGCGAAACATTGAATACAGAAATGTGGCTTGATGGTTTGAGGTGAGGATGCTGATTTGAATGACAGATTTTTGATCTCCTTTGTTATTTTATTTTATTTTATTTTTGACGACGAACTGCAATTAGCAGGGTTATATATCAAGTAAAAGTGAAGGAGAGAAACAAAGTGGTTCTGTCTGGTCATGTGGATCTGAATCGCTTAGCTTCCCAGCTGTGAACTTCCTCGAATATGTCTTGTCGATATTACCATGCTATCTTATAAATAAAAACGGCTCCTTTCACTGGTGACGCGACAATGTAAGAACTTTGTCTTCTTGTATTTAACATTAAAACTAGTTTTAAACCTGTGAAAATCACAGGGATGTGAAAAATTAGAATCAATTATTATGGAGTAATCGATTGAAGCTTATATATTTAATGAATAATGGCCTTCCTAAGGGATTTGTGGGAGGGTTGTGGTCATTATCCTAAGTTACTACCTCTTTCACTCTCTTGAACCGAAGTAAATGTATATTGCTTTTCCTTTTTTCTTAAAATTCAACCCCTCAAAATCCTGTTGGTAGCCATTGAGAAATCTGGAGGTAGGTGATGCAATATGTAAGGGTGTTCACTTGTCCGAAACTGGACCGGACCAGCATAAACTGAGGACTGGCCATCAGTAATATTAAGAACCGAGGAACGGACCTGTAAGCATGAGACCAGGACACGGGATGAGCTGTCCAAACCCATAGCGTAGACCACAAACTGGTTGTCTGGCTCACAAAAGAAAACCAACATAAAAAAAAAAATTCCGGAAAAAAATCACGTGTTGCCGCTGAGTTTTGACACTTTTCATGTGGTGCACGACATTTTTAGATTGGGTACATATGTGTACCCTGTTGTTTCATTTTCTGCACATTGTACCCCTCGTCCATTTTGTTTGTGTAAAACGAGCCTTTTAACTATTTTTCAATTTTTTTTCTTTTCCTTTTTAAGTTAACGGGTTATATTTTAATGTCATCTGATTCAACTGTAAAACGGAATCTCTTTAAATAAAAATTTCCCTTTTTACTCCTATTTTCCCTTTTTTTTTTATGCGTAAATCTAGAACTGTTGATGTTGTCAAAATGCAATCCGGACCATTGATAAGAACTTGCTTCTCCATTTCTTTTTAGGAAATGGAGAGAAAATGGACGCGTGTAAGCTATCAACGTTTTCCCAACTGCCCAAAGCATTAGGGCACATTTATGTCCATTGTCACAAACACAGACATATCCCCATTTAAAAGGCATTTGATTCCTTACCTTGTCTTTTATAGAAGAGAGTATATTAAATGTGTGACTTTTTAAGTATATCATTTATGAAACCATATCATTTGTGGCATACTATTTGGAAGAAAATTTCACCTTTACGTGACAAGTTTGAATCATTTGTTTGTTTCAGCATCTTAATAACCCTTTCTTTAGTGAGGTTTTTGTGTAGAAATAAATTAGGGATCATTGAGGTTGCAATAAGTAAAGTATAGGTTATACATCTGTTGTACTATCACCAAATGAAATGCATCTTATAGGATTCTAACCAAGGATCTTGGCTAGGATGCTGAATTGCTGACCACTCAACTAATGAAGGAGATCGATTATTTTATTTTTATTTTTATTTATATTTTTTGATGTAAAATTAATATTATGTGATGGTATTTGCTATTTTATTTTAACATATTACCGAACAACTAGTATGGGCCTCTCTAGTATGGTGGTTTTTTTTTTTACGGTATATCTCCCTACCCTTTTGTGTTTAAGGTTATATACTCCTCGGTCCTCATATTTCCTTATTACTATTTTTAAATTTCATATATACACCCTTGATTATTGTTACCTACTAATACATGACTTGAGTTAGTACTCCGTATTTGAGTATTTTTGTCATGTCTAAAAGGTTCTTACAAACGAGCCTCCAAACTTTTTAGAGTCTAATTTGTGTTTGCTAGGTAACAGATTCGTGCAACATCTATTACAAAAAAAGTTAGTTTTTCTAAGCCTAGAGACAATCTTTTAAAATCGGACCTTTCAAATTTATTTGACGAGCCTGTTAACTCACATTGACTAGGGACAAAATTGTCTATTTTATCGACGATATGAGTAATTGTGTCGACGAATACACCCCAACCCAAACACCCTTCAACCAATTTCAAACAAACCTAAGAATACCTTAGCCAATCTATGACTACTCCCCCCTTCCTTATTAATAACCACTAACATAGTAACATAGGCTCCAAAACTCTAAAATCCCCTCACACATCATCTCAAAACTAAATTTTCAATTGGTAAATTAATTATGATTTACGCAGTCCCAAAAGAAGAAAGAATGGCAACATCAACACTAATAATTCTGATATTCTTGGTCTGCGTCCCATTTACCCTCGCCAATTCAAACTACACGGGAAGATCTACTAAACCTAGTGTGACCGTAGCTGCTTCCAATGCAACACTATCTCCAAATGACAATGGAACAATAGCCCTTGCAACATTTGCTGTGACGGGGTATAACCATGAGCAGGAAATGCGTTGGGGTAAAGAAGCACCACTTAGGTTAATTAAGGTGATCAATGCAGGAGGGCATTATGTGGGTGATCCTGATCCCGAAACTGCCTTTAGAAAAACGGTAATTGATATGAGAATATTGGCTAAAAGCGATGTTGTTGGTCCATGTAGCTATGACATTGTAGTTTCTTTTCTAATCCTAGTCCAGGAGCTTACTAAGTTTCAGCTCGCTAATGGAACTGTTTGTGTTAACCAGGGTCTTTCTAGTGTACAAGATGTTTTGCTTTTTGTAGTAGTCGTCTTTACTGTTTTAATCTTAATGGTAATGTGCGCCTGTACGGAGTAGTAATTCTGTTTTACTACTTGTTGCAATCATAGTGAATATTCGTGTGTGTTAAGCAAGGTCGTTCTAGCTGCTACGTACTCCTGTACGGTGTAAATGTAATGAGGAGTACTACGTACAAGTCTATCTAAATTAATAACAAAGGATCTGAATTTCTCAAGTTTCTTTCTTACGTTTCTTTCTTACGCGTCTCTTAACAGTCATTGGAATTACTGATTTGCATATGGCGTAGACAGTTCTGATATCTGAATTCTACTGTTTTATCATCACAGTTATTGGTTTCAATGGTTTGTTCGCTGTCAAAGCGGTAGTTTCATATGAGATGGTTTTACCCGTGAGTATGTTCAACCCTAATTATTACGTGAACCTGTAATGTTTGGAACTCTATTGATATATGTTTCCGACTCTCATCAAGTTCTTTGATACCGTATTACTCCTGGCCGTGGACTTTCCCTTGTCTGATCTCGCTGGAGTACCAAGTTTTCACCTTTGTCTGATCCGTCATTTTTTCCTGGCCGTAGACGCTCCCTTGATATATGCTGGAAAAAATACGCATATTCTTTGCTTTCACCCTTTCTTAATTCTTTATGCCGGTTCTAATTTCTTTACCTGGATCATATCATATTCTTACCATCTGTAACCTTCAAGTTACATGGAACAATAATCAGCTTTCGAACTGACTTTAGCATCAGAATCTCGTCTTATCTCTTCTGGACACTCAACTTTGATGCCCCAAAGTTTTATAAGAGTTGTCAGTTTTATAACCCCCAGGATTCAACCCATCAGAACTTCCCAAGCCGGAAATCATGTCTAGCACACGGTTTATTGAGATCCAGCATAGCCCGCCAAAAACATACCAGAAACGTCTACTTTCCTTCAGAAGCAAGCAATACTCTAACCAGTTACCAGTCTATCAGCCAAGCCTTGAAGAAATGAAGCAAATTTTCGACAAATTTGACGCGAACAAAGATGGGAAAATATCAAAAGTCGAGTACAAGGCTGTACTCCTAGCTGTCGGGAAATCAGAGAGCATAGTAAGAGATGTGAACAAGATCTTCCAAGTGGCCGATTTGAACAAAGATGGGTACATCGACTTTGACGAGTTCATGTTGTTGCACAACTACAGAGTCGGTGGAATACGGACAATGGACATAAAGAACGCGTTCCAAGCTTTTGATTCAGACAAGGACGGGAGAATAAGCCCCGAGGAAGTGCTTGAAATGATGACGAGACTTGGAGAGAGGTGCAGCCTGGCCGACTGTAGGCGCATGGTGAGTGCTTTCGACACTGATAGGGATGGTTTTATCAGTATGGATGAGTTTTTGACTATGATGACTACAAATATGAGCGTTCGTGGTTAATGAACCGATTAATTATGGTCTTATAAGGTCACAAGTTAATATTAGCACATTGTATATTTGTAATTTGTATACTAATTGATTGGTGTAAGAAAATTGTGAAACTGAATGTTTGGTATCAATTCGAATTTTCTATTAATTGGCATAACTAAACATAACTATCAGCACCATTAGAAGTTTAGAACCGAATTACAATAACATAACTAGACATAACTATCAGCACCTTTTAGTCGGAATCTCGATTCACCACTGCCCAGTGCCCACCCGATGAACTTTTTTATATTTCTAGGTAAAGAAACCGACAGAAAATTGAAAAGTAAAATAAAATTATACTCCGTATATACATGTTTAATTAATCAATCCAAGAGGCATTAACCACTTTGGCCATAAAGCTATACCGATCCGCAGCTTCATCAATCTACAGAGAAAGTAGGAAAGCAGATCAAATTAGACGAATAGGTAATAAAAAGTGAAATTTATGTAAGAAGCCATGAAGGGTACTAACCTGCTTCTGGGTTGGACGTCCGGCGCCATGTCCAGCTTTGCACTCTATCCTACCTATTATTGGATTTTTCTGTGGGCTGTTTTCTAGACTTGTGCCTAGAGTGTGCTGCATCGTCTGCAATTCCGTAAAATGTGAATTTCCAGGGCACAATATAAGAATGACACGGAAACTCAAATGAGAAAGTCAGATGACAATCTCTTTAACCACATCATTAAATGATGAATGCATAGTATTTAGGTTGATCTCACATATGAGATCGTATCATACAAAACTCACTGACGAATTATGAATGTTGTTAGAGCTACTTACAGCAAGCAATTTTAGCGAGTGCAGAGGCACAACACGGTCATCATGATCAGCTGTCAGTAGCATGGTAGCAGGGTATTGTGACATCGCATTGGAAGATTCTTCCCATGGCCTCCTCACATTATGCACCGGTGAGTACCTGCAATCAAAGGCCTTTAATTCCAGGAAACTATATAAAACAGTGGCTTACGCTCAGAAGACTTAATTTGGATTTTGATCCTCAGCAATTAGATGAAAATAAGATGACAGTACTGACTTGATAAGAGATTGGAATTCTTCCTCTTTGTCAGAGCAACCATAATCCGATGTCCAAGCATGACCTTCAATAAACAATAATGCCAATTAGCCAGTGTATCGACGACAAAAAAAGCAAATGACATTATCTGGAGAATGGTCCTCACCAACAGTGAATTTATGAAACCGGAGCATGTCCATAACACCAACATGTGCCAGAGCGCAACCAAAGAGGTCTGGTCTCTATAACCACAAAGATCGTAAAAAAATTAGAAGCAGCGTCTTGTAAAACGGTCTTATCGTAAATTAGCGTGAGACCATTTACAACTGAAAGTAAAAGGGCCACTAAATGTTGCGAAACAGTCACTGATGATTATGCTTCAAAGGTAAAAGTGATCACTGTAAATGATAAAGGGTCACTCACATTACTACTAAAGCATATGGTAGTCTCATTACTCTCCTAGAAAAAATTGTGATACTAAATCTATGCATTAGGAGCTAAACGCGAGAAAATGTTCACAAATACCTGATTGATACAAGCTCCAACAAGAAGCCCACCATTACTTCCACCTTCAATACACAACTTCTTAGGTTGGGTATAACCATTAGAAACAAGAAACTCGGCTGCAGAAATGAAGTCATCGAAACAGTTTTGCTTCTTAGCAAGTGATCCTGCCTTATGCCATTCTTCTCCATATTCGCCACCACCCCGGATATTAGCTATGCAGTAGATAGCCCCAATGTGTTTCAAAAGAACTACACGAGTGACACCAAAAGATGGTGTGATGCTTATGTTAAACCCACCGTATCCATATAATATACATGGATGAGATCCATCCAATGAAAATACCCTTTCTTGCTACTATGAACATTGGTATCTTAGTACCATCTTTGCTGGGCACAAACACCTGAAGTTAAGAAGGATAGCAGTTATAACTTGTAATAAGAATCGTGTTTGTAATAGCTATTCCAAGGAAAGAACATAAGGGATGGAAAAAGGCATTCATGTTCATGATGGCACTAGGTTGAAAAGGTGATGAGCGATTATCAGAAAGCAAAGCTATACTCCCTGCACATCTTTGAGAAACCGCGAGGCACACTAAGGCGATGTGGTCTCAAGGCAACGAGACGCGAGGTGCACTGTTTTTGCAAACAAATTTGTATTTTATAGGTAATCTTTTGTGCAATATTTCTCTTTTTTGGATTTTAAAGATGGTTAACATGTAAAGGAGTACGCTTGGTGATGTGACTAAAAGAAGTTCATATGTGTCTTGTCTAGTGCCTCGCCGAGCCTTGGGCTTAAGTGCGAATGAGGTGCGCCTTTTCAAACTAAGCTGCATACCAATATATGACCTTTCTATCCTGGTTTGTCCAAAGAAATTAATCACTTTCTGCACAAAGTAGATAAAATGTATATGCTTCATACCAGCTGTTTATTTATCATTCTTTGTTCCCTTACTTTACTTTTAAACATGTTTGCCTTACTCAAACCAAATTCACATGGTTTCAGTTTTCCCTAACCCAGGAGAAACTTGAAGCATTAGAGGCTCGTGCACTAAAAACGCCCAGTCTTATGCGTGGCTTCTAGCTAACTGAACCTCAATGTTGTCGCATTAATCAGTTAAAACTAAAACTGAACATTCAAGGATGAAACAGCATGAAAAAAGTCAAGAGAAAACTAAACAATACAAACATAAAAATAACATGACAGGGATTACATACCTGATCGACCTCAAACTCAGAACGGTCAAATTTGGGCACAACAATCTCTCTGAAAATCTTCATCTCAGGCGCATCAGTATTCAAGTCACATTGATAAATAATGCCAGGAGCTAGGAAACTTGTAAACCTAAAAAATACGATACTGTCTTTCCGCAGTGCAGAAATGTCGTCAACAGATCCAATGTCTAGGGGTAAGTGATGCAGTATAGAACCAGTCTCAAGATCTCTAACCTCCAGAACGTGTTTCACATCCCTTAAGTAACAGACTAGCAATTGAGTTTTGTTAACAGGAAGGGCAACTTCAAGCACATCCTTCTCAGATTGAGGAATCACATCGGTCCATATGCTTGGAGACTTTAAGTCAACTCGTACTAGTTTATATTTTGGAGCATCTTTATTAGTTCGAAAAGTGAACACAGTATCATCATTAGCGACAACACCATAAGAGGCGTCAAAATTATCAACGAGCTTTGTGAAAGGAAGCAACTCTTTGCCACCACGAAAACTTTCGAGACCATTTGATAGTGAGGTCAAATCTAGATAGTATACTTTGTTCACCACTTCACAGCTCTCTGTAGTATAAAGAAGTAGATACTGAAAACGAGAAGGAAAAACAGCATAGTTAACACACTGAAAACCTGACTAAAAGCTAAAAAAAAGAGCACCCCAGATAAATTACATAGCCCAGATATTTATTGAATAAACCTTCCAGACAGCAAATGTGAAGAAGGCAGAAGCATAAGGTTAGCAATTACCTTCCCATCATCAGTTACTTCAGACCCAAAGAAATGCTTTGGGTTCTCCGGGTCTTTCCAGCATAAAATATCTTCAGACTGGTCAGTACCGAGAAAATGATAATACAACTCTTGATCGAGGTTGGAATTTGTCTCAGTTCCAGCATCAGATGTTTGTCCTTCACTGCACCAAAGATCCATGATAGAGTTTTAAAACACAATTATTCCATAGAATGAGTACAAACTGAGTTAAAAGTATATATTATGTCAAAGACAGCGTAATTAACCCTTCTTCCGCCTAGTCCATTCAATGCTGTAATGCTGTATGGTAATGTCAAATATATCTTTGAGCGAAACAATGAACGATGATATATGATGGTAGATTTATGTCAATTAACTAACTAATTCCGGGTTGAAAGTAAAAACTATAATCACTCACTTGGGTGACGGATAGCGGGTATAAAAAAATCCTTTATTGTCATGTGTCCATGTAATGCCACTGAACTTCACCTGCAGCGACAAAATGCGGACCATGCCAGAGCGTTATCAGCACTTGCACCTCATATTCTTATGAACATATAGGTTACAGGAACACTGAACTCACCCACGATAAAGTGTCAGGTTCAATCTCCCGGTCTTCAATCTTCATTACTTTGATAGTCACCCAATCACTACCGCTTGAACTCAATCCATAAGCGAGATATTTGGCATCCTCACTCACAGAATATGTGCTCAAGGCCACTGTTCCATCATCACTAAGTTGGTTAGGATCTAGTAAGATCTCCGCCTTTGCATCCAAGTTATCCTATACATAATAAGAGAAAATATAAGGCAACGATGTACAAAAGATCACGCATCAAAATCATTTATTACCAAAGAAAGATAATTGCCTTTGCATCCATGTTATCTCTTGAAGGAGGGCATTACACATCAACATGAGCCATACAGAGAAGTCCAATGCTGACTAGCCATATCGGACCACAGGAATTCTCTGTATGGCTCATATTGAATATTGAACTTATTTCAGCGCTAGACGTAAACCAAAGCCATCCTCAGGCTAAAATTTCCCATACAAATTAGTCATCATTCATCAACTAGCTATACACCATAAACTAGACACTCGCCGATTGTGTCTAGATTTTTAACTATTTACATCTAATCTGATTATGTACACCGAGTCTTGCAAGTTCAGTCGAGTTTTATCTATTCACAAGTAATATAATTATATACATTGTGTCTTGTAATCTTGCATCAGGCGGTTTTACGTGTGTGACGAATCCAAATCCTTGTACAAAGGATATATAACTGTTTACCACGGCAAATCAAATGTACAAACGGAATATTTGCATCAAACACGTTCCCTGCATCATTTTATTACTCTCTGATATCACTGATCTATATTAACTCCAGGCCATTTCTCTCCAACATTAACACAACCTAAACACAACCTAAGCTCTATGAGTACTAACCAAAACAGAATAACTAAAACAACCTAAATTGCGATTTCATATACTACAAAATTACTCCCCCCCGTCTCAATTATTTGTTTAAAACAATAAATTAAGCGAAAAGACGAAGAATGTAACTGAATTAAGCAACAAACCTGAACATAGAGGACGGTTTGAGGTTGAAGGCCAGAATTATAAAAGTAGAAATACTTATCACAACGCTTAAACGGCGCATAATAGCGAGGATAATCGAAAAGTTCTGTAATTTGATCCTTCAACTTATCTCTCAACTCGCATTCTTCGAGTATAGAATCCGTTAACTTGACTTGATTCTGTACAAACTCCTTCGTCTCCTCCGAATCCGGATCCTCAAGCCTAAAACAAATCAAAATCAATCATAATTAAAATTCATTTGTTTACCTTTGTATTTAACAAATTTACGCATTTAGAAACAATATTAGTAGAAAAAACGAGGGAGATAATGAGATATATACCAGCGGTAAGGATCTGGAACGTTGACGCCGAAGTAATCGTCTACGACGGATGATTCGCGGCGAGCGAGAGGGTAATTAAGAGGTTTTTGGAAGGCGGAAACGATAGCGGAGGCAGCGGGAGACATAGCGGAGGTAGAGAAACGTATGGAAGAAGTAAGAAGGAGAGGGAGTTGAAAAGTAGTCGAAATACGAGAGATTGGTTTGGGTTTGAGGAAGAGGGGTTTATATAGGGAAAAGGGATTGGTTGAGGCGTTAGAGTGGAGAAGGCGTAAACGAGAGGGATTCATGGTTGTTAAAAGTTGGTTGGTTGGGTCTTGAATGAATCTGAGAAGTGGTTTGTGTGTAGATTGCGCAATGAAGGAGAGAGGGTACGAGGATAAGTAAATGAATGTTGACAGAAAAGCCAGTTTAATTAATTACACTTGAAGTGGTTATCGACTTTGTGACTTCATCATGGGTGGTGGTGATGTGTGTGGGGACCGACGATCTTTCTATCGGATTAAAAAAAATACTGGACCACACACGTTCAACGCCTATGCCCAATGGATGCTACTCTACTATGGCCATGCTACATTTGTGTACTACGGAGTACTAGATTCGGTTGACATTTCTTTTGGGTCCTAATCGGGGGCCCACCCCTAAAAATAAACTATGAAAAATACACGCGGTGCCTTTGAACTTTGATGTTTTGCTTGAAATACCCAACTTTTTGTTCTGAAAATTTTTAAGAGATCATAGCTCGTGTTAACGAGCTAAGAAAGTGACGAATTTTTTTTTTTTCAAATTGATCATCTTTCCGAGAATTACGACTTGGAAAAACGATTTGTCGAGTTTGGATCCCGTGACTAGGAGTTTTTGTATGTCAAAGTTTTTTTAACTCAACAAACTTTGAGTGACCATATCTTTTCGCCACGAATTCCAAACTCGACAAATTTTTCTTTCAAGTCGTAATTCTCGGAAAGATGATTAATTTGAAAAAAAAAAAATCTTCACTTTCTGAGCTCGTAAACACGAGCTATGACCTCTTAAAGTTTTCCGAAACAAAATGTTGGGTATTTCGGGCAAAACATCAAAGTTCAAGGGTACCGCGTGCATTTTCTGAATAAAATAACTATCCTTCCATTCCTTAGTCATCACTAGAGCTGGCAAGTCTGACCCGACCCGAGCAAAACTGACCCGCTCTGACCCAAAAATATTGTGACTCCAAACCGACCCGGCCCGACCCGACCTTATTGTTTTGGTAAAAATTTACCCGGTTGATATTTAATTTGTGGGTTAAAGCGACCAATCTATAACTTACGAACGAATGAAAATACGACGATATAAACGAGCGAAAATGCAATGAAATAAAGAGACGACACGAGAAATTTGGTGACGCGGAAAACCCGATGTGGGAACAACCGCGGGGAGAGACGGAATCTCCCAAGGGGCACTATAATCAAGGTGGAGTTTAGTAATGAGAGTACAATGGCGGGTGTGCTAAAGTAATTTCGTAATGGTCGAGAAATTTTATAGTTGAATTGCTG